>BLSH010047391.1:30851-44576 GCA_018402905.1 Glandirana rugosa | reverse complement strand
CTTTTAAGAAAATGTACCTTCCGTTTGGGTCTGAGAGAATTGATTCAGTTTGGAATGTGGAGTTTTTACTTAGTAGAATCGCGACGCCTTTCGTTTTGGCCTGGGGGTTGGTTGCATGATATTCTTTAGTAAAAAAATTGTTGGTCATTTTGGGGGTTCGTGGGCCTTTGAAATGGGTTTCTTGCAAGAAGATAATTTGGGGTGAGTATTTTTTAAGTTCTTTAAGAATTTTCTGTCTTTTCTCTGGGATGTTAAGGCCATTAACATTGTGTGATATTAGAGTAGGTGTTTTTCCAAGATTCGAGTATGCCATGTCAAGAGAGTTTTCCTGTTTGTTGTCGCTAGTTGTTATTAATAGGTGGAATTCAATGTAATTCCGTGATATTTATTATATCAGTATAGAGGATAGAGAGTAAAACTGACTGTATCAGTGAAGTTCCTGAGTCTGTTTGCCAGGATTCAGCTGATACTTAGTCGGTTAGAATTGGGGGTGTTGTAGAGTTGTCTTAATTAAATTAGACGTGTTTCTACTGGGGGTGATGTGGGAGTAGAGCAGTCTGTGTTATATGCGGGTTTGAAGTTTGGTTGTTTATTATTCGTGTGTATCAAAGCAGAAAGAGAGAGGGAAAAAAAAAAGGGGAAAAAAGTAAAAAACTGTGACTGTTATTGTCCATTATCGGCACTTTCACAGTCTATATAATTATGAGGTTGTAATTGGGCATTGTGTTTGTTGACTTTGTGTTGTTGTGTGTTCTAGTTTATAGAAAGGGTTTAATTAATCTCTCTATTGAGATCATTAAGAATTTTGAGTGATTATTTGACGATGTGTATGGGGTGTGTTCTTTTCAAAAACCGTTATCAACGTGTAATAGATATCGTGTTCCTATGTCTAAATATAACTTTCAAACATAATGTAAATCAAGTTACAGAGTAGAGATTATCTAAATATAACTTTCAAACTTATTGTAAATTAAGTTACAAAGTAGAGATTGTGTGCCCCATCTGCCCAGGTCTCAACCCATTGGGTGTCTTAAACTATAACTTATTTTGGTGGACACCTGGTATTTATACTCCTTCCTTTATATCCTATTATTAGGTATTCACCAGGGCAGGTGGAGCACGGCATCCCCTCGGGATCTTAGTGTCAGATAGGTGTTATAGTAGTAACCATGAGATGTATCAAAATGAGTTTTGAACATTCTATACCTCAGGACTGGTTAGTCAATTTGGTGTTGGAGGAGTTCCGAGATCTCCGTTTCAAGTTATCAGAAATGATTTCACTTTACAGGATGTGATGTGATATAGTTCTTACAAGAGTTACCTTGTAGTGTAGGGTAGCTCTGATATTGAGGTTTCTGTTGTTTTTGATGATATCTTATGCTGTCTTTGTGTTGTTTACAAAAGGGACTCCTTATGATTCCATGTTCAAAACCTGTTCAAAGGAACAAGAGGGGGAGAGGGAGAGGAGGAGAAATACAAAAAAACAGAAAACATTTATATGTTAAATATGTTGATACGGTCTTTCAAAAGTTCTTCTTCTACTGGTATGACAAGAGATTAATGTCTGTTGTCTCTGACCCTGGGGGTTTTGGAAGCTGGAGTGCCTGGGTTATAACCCTCATGTTGCTTCTGTTTCTTTCCCTTGGTGTAGGGCTGCTTTTGAGGTGTATTGCCCGGGGAAAGTACTGGTATTGTAGGATTAGCAGGTGAGCGAAATTCTTGGTACCATTCTGGTAAGTCTATTGTTTCGTGATTTATTGCTTCACAAAAAAATGGTAGGTCATCTGGGGTGCGCAGAAGAATTTGTCGGCCATCGATTGTGATCTGTACGGCGAATGGAAATTTCCATCTATATGGGATCTTTTTTTCTTTGAGTATTTCCAAGATGGGTTTCACTGCTCTCCTATTTTTCAAGGTGATAGGGGACAAATCTTGGAAAAGCTGTATTGTTTTCCCATTGAATGTTATTTGGTCATTCTGTCTGGCTTTCCATAATATGTCTTCTTTCAAAGGGAAGCTATCTAGACAACAGATTACATCTCTTGGTGGTGAGGAGTCTGATCCTTTGGGTCTAAGGGATCTGTGGGCTCTTTCAAATTCAATGGTAGAGTCAATGGGTCTTTCTAATAGGTTATTAAAAATGGAGGTTAAGACAGGTTTAATCTCATCTGTATTTATATTTTCTGGGATTCCCTGGACCCGGATATTCTTTCGTCTCCCTCTGTTGTCCAAATCTTCCATTTGCCTATGTATGGTGATCAAGTGCTGTGAGTGGCTTGTGGTAACTAGTTCCAGCTTTTTGATGGCTTTATCTCTTTGTTTACCATTTTTTTCGTTTGTGGCTAGTTGTTCAGTTAGCATAAATAGGTCTGCTTTGAGTTCTGTTATTGCTGAGGAGAAGGATTTTTTAATATCAGTGGCAATTTCAGTCATGTCCCTGTATGTTAGGGGTTGGTCGAGGTTCATTGTGTCTCTGTGTGACCTTTCGGAGGTCGCCATTGACTCATTGTCAAAATCTTCTTCGTCTGTGTAATCCTGAGCTGGAAGAGTTTTTGATTCAGAGATTTTCCTATTTTTCTGCGTTTGGTTTTTGAAAATGTCAGCAATGTCAGGACAGGAAGAACCTGAAGTCATACGTTGATATCTGGTCTGTGATCCTGATTGTGAATTGGATTTCTGTGGTTTGCCCATATTGTAGAATTTAGACTGTGAAGTGCCTTTTATGTATCTCTTAGTGATGTGCCATCTTGTTATATATCAGTTATTGAGAAGATGAGAGTCCCAAGATGGCCGCTGATCCTTGCTGTATTATAATGTTTTATGATGTCTGGAGATGTAGATGATCTTTATCTTACATCTCCCCTGGAGGGTGAGAGGGACGCGGGAAATGTGAGACAGAGTGATGTCTACAGTAAGGCTGTGCACCGTAACTGTCTGAGCAGGTGCACTTGTAGGTATTAATTTAGTCCGGGGATTAGTTTGGGCCTTTTGTGCTTTAGTCCGCGGTTAGGTGTGATTGCCGAGAAGCCTCCACCGTATGGGATCCGTGGCTATGGACCACGGATGTCCTGGTATAGGTGCCTTAAAAAAGTTTTGTGGCAGTTTGGTGGGGTTATTGTTCACCCGGTCCTTGTTCCCGGTTCGGGGGATATAGAAAGGCCGCGTGTGGTCTCGTAGTAGTGTGTCACCCGGTCCTGCTCATCCCATGTACGGGGGATTTGGATGTATTTTATGGGTGTTTATTTCTTTTTTGTCCCTTCTTGGATCGTCCGATCCGTAGCGCGGTTGTTCCCGTGCGGGAGCTTCCCAAATTTAGCCCGGGGTCTGGCTTGGGCCTGCTGCGCTGAAGGCCGCCCTGATATTTAAGATTCCCTGGGTCTTGGGCCTTAGATAAAGGGACACAATCTGGTGTAGTTTGATCTCACCCGGTCCCTAGATCGGAGGATTAGCTGAGATTCTTTCTCCCTCGCTCGGAGCTTCTCCTTGAGACGTCCGCCACCTTGCTCCGCAAGCCACGCCCCCCGCACTCCACTTTTATATGTCCCCACACTACAAAGGTCATGGAATTTCATTCTTCTACACACTTCTAAGTGAAAAACTATTGCTGACTCGATTTCCTTGCTAGAAAAGTGGGAAACATTATTAAATCACAGAGTGCCAGATCACACTTGGCAGAAAATACTATCCCTCTCTGCCAAAACCTCTCGCTGCTCGAATCATTGGGAATCCTATTTAAAAATACTCCACTTGTGGTACCTTACACCACTAAAACTCTCAAAAATTTACCCCAATGCCTCTCCACACTGCTGGCGCGAGTGTGGCGACCAAGGCTCACTTTTTCATATAATGTGGTCATGCAAATCCATCATCTCATACTGGAATGAGATCTTTAAACTAATAGCTGAAACAGCAGGCTATATTATTAAGACAGACCCCAAAATAGCACTCCTGCACATAGGCTTAGAATCCTTCCCGCTACAATCCAGACACATCATCATACACATCTTGTACGCAGCAAAACTAAACATAACTAGAAAATGGAAGTCCAATACTACTCCCAGCATAACAGAAACTATTGCAGAACTCAATCATCAATACGACATGGAAAGAAGATTCGCGCTGATTAACTTAACCTTTAAAAAGTTCCTTCAAAAATGGACCCTATGGACCCAAAGCCCTAAATGTATGACTCCCTGCTGATATATTCCATATCACCAATGATTGCTATCACTATACCCTGATCTTTACATCCTTCTATAGTAACACATCAACCCCCTCCCTTCCCTCCCCCCCACCTCCATAACCATCCCTACATGGGTACCTGTCTCTGAAACATAATAACAAACTATGCTCCCTCATCTAACACTAGTTTCACATGTTCTTGTTATTGTCTTCTTGGAGATACAGCCAACTTTCACTGCTTTGCTAATGTGTGCTACGCTTACTACAGTGTCAGAGATATGTACTCATGTTCTGTTACTTGTAATGTCTAAAGTTTAAGCTTGTTTAATAACCAATAAAAACTATTTGAACTAAACTGTTAAGGAATACCCCTGAAGTAAAGTTATGTCTTCAAGAGGGATTGGAAAGTAGAAAATTTAACACTAATTTAATATTTTGTATTAAAGAGTAGCTTCAATTAGTTCAGAAAAAAAATAAAATTTAGCAGCTACTAAAACTGTAGCTACTGACTTTTAATAAATAGATACTCACCTGCTAGGGGATCCAGTGCTGTTCTCACTCAAGCGCTGTGGGCAACCAGTTATGACTCCTTGCAGCTTCACAGTCAGCTGCCCACTGCACATGTGTGAGCTGTGTTGCACTTTGTGATTGGTTCTGCAGCCTTCTGAGAACTGTGATGTGTCCCAAGGCTGGGGGCAGGGGGGATAGGAGAAAAAAATGAGGTAGCTGCTCTCCCCACCAAAAAAAGTTCTAAATATTGCAGAGGAGGTGGGGAGGAGGAGGAAGTGCGGAAGGTCCCCTTTTGGGTAAGGTTCAACTTTAACTAGAAGATACATTTTTTGTGAGCAAATAGGAGGTTTTGAGAAAGTTGGAGGTTAATGCACTTAGAGATACATGTGTAGAATGAAAAAGAGGCAAAGAGATTTTTTTTAATGGCACACACTCATGGTAAATGTGATTTTTATAATTAGTCTACAAAACAGAATGTGAATGGATATCTCTCTAATGAGAGAAGAATGGCAAAATACTGACATCAGTTTTAACCTTTCCCTACGCTATTCAAATTTTAAAAAAAAGTTTGGAGTTTAGATATACTTTAATGTAAACAGGAATTGGGGATTGGAGACTATATATCAGTCCTATCAAGTTTTTAACTGTTATTTGCTAAGCTAACATTCATGTAAACAGCCTCTATTCTTTTAGTAAATAAACCCCCTTGTATGTGTTACTGTTTAAATACAAGTAAAGATCACGTTATATTTGTGATACTTTTAGTTGAATAAACCTTTATTCAGAGCTTTTGTGATATAAACCAAGTAGTTTTGCCTGGGAAAGAAAAGTTTTTGGGAAGAAAGTATAAATTATTTTCTTTTCCTAAATTGCTTTTTACTTCAGTTATAAAGCCTGTGTTCCTGCCAGAAACGTATAGCCTTCCCAGAGAAATAAATCTACTGCTTCTGATCAGAACCATGGTGTTCTAAGCTATAAATTATTTTTTGTTCATGCTTTATATCTTGTCTGGTATAAAACCACAGTCTCTGTATACAATGCAAGTTTTCAGAGATTCACAGTTCTCTACCTAGGTATTACCATGATAACTTAAACTGATAACATTTGGCTTTTTGGATATATAAATTGCTAGCTCAGCTTTAATGCCTTAAACAGACTTTATACTTTTTATTCCATTGTTTTCATGCTCTATGTGAGTTTTATCATTGCTAAATAAACTGGTCACAATTGAGGAAAGGTTTATACATCCTAATAAATGTACTGTAATTTTAAATGTTACTAGAGCTGCAATTTTGCATAGCTAATATAGACCATCATCTCTAACGGCAGGGCTGCCAGGAGCTGCACATAACCACCCACACATCATGTTGCTAATGGTCAAGAACACATATTTGTGTACAATAAAAGTTATTCAGGCAATACAACCAGGCTTAATCCTTATTTCTGATGCCGAGATATAGTTGTATATTTTTGATTGTAGAAGAGCATACTAAGCATATTAAAGAGAACCTGTCTCCAGTACATTTGTTTTAACAGCAATCTTCTAATATATTTATATGTGAATTTAACATATTTATGAGTGCTATTTGCCTGTTGAAGCCTCCATAATGTTGACATCCAAAATCTGTTTTTGTGCATGGAAATCAAGGATGTGATGTCAGGAGCCTCAGAAGCTACATAACGTGTTATATATGGAGCTGAGAGGTCAAATTTTCTAGCAAGTTCTAAGGCAAATTGCATTTATGTTGGGTAGCTCCTAGCTGACAATAAACCTAAATCCTTCTCAGATGTAAGTACAACTTATAATATACCACCACTATATATGCGTATATCCCACTTTCTGAAACATACCCTTAAACCTTCCTTTTACATCTACCTCCAGGCTTGGCGGTACTACACGGACCTTGCAAGTTAAAAGCAATCCCGCTCTTCTATTCTCTCCTCCAGCACAAGGAGTAGTTCATTAATACCATCCTGATGCAACGATGGGAGTGTGATTTATGTACTGAATTTTCAGATAAGCAGTGACTCTCAGCAATCCAATACTCTTACAGGGCCTCACACTGCATTAACCATTGGGAATTGAACCACAAAATTATCTCACAGTGGTATTTAACCCCTTACAGATTGGATAAATATTATCCAAATCAATCCCCCTTATGCTGGAGAAGATGTGGTCAAGTGGGCAAGTTACTATGGCAATGTAAGAGTTTGACAAGCTACTGCAACCAAACGTTCCAATTGATCTCTAGGTTAACAGGAATTCTAACCCCACCAGATCATGCCTTAGCATTATTTAACATAGATATTGAGAAGTTCCCCACCCATTACCATATTGTAGTCTCCCATGTGCTAACAGTGGCAAAATTGTTAATCACCAGGTTGTGGCGGAAGGACCTGTAGCCTAACATATCTGAACTGATTGCTATAGTTAACCTCAGCTGTACATACAAATGCACTTTTTCTCTTAGAACCAACTCATACACCAAATTTGAAAAGGCATGGAATTCATGGAGTGAATGGTCAGAATCCTTACCCTGATTGTTAAGTATTACTGCCTAACAGGGACGCTGTTAGAAATCAGGGCCCCATACAGCCTATCTTATCCCCCCCCCTCCGAGAATTGCAGAGTGGTCCCATTAAACTCAATGGAGAGTTTGATAGGTGGTGTTGCCTTCCACACTCTGCAGCCTATGTTAAAAGTGCAACACCTATGCAGTAAATAATTGCAGCCACAGCATGTATACAGCCCTGTCTGACTGTATTGTTAGGCTTTGGGTGCACAGCTAGGGATAGCCATAAATTCATGGCTCAGCTGCCCATGCAAAAGAGTCCTTAGGCCACATTCACACTTTGCATTTCCTAAACATGTGACAAAGTGCATGGGAAATACACGCTTTGCAGTACATTTAGAAACGCACTGCAAACTCACATAGCATTTGTGGTGGCATTAATTGTTAATGGCACCCCAAAAACAGTTAGCTGACTTGCGTTTTGTCATGTGGCAAACTTGCAAAGCTGCATGCCTGAAAATCGCATTCTATGGTGCGTTTATCAAACATAGGGCAGTCCATTCAAGTGAATGAGCTGCTCTATGTGTAAAAAACAGGCTTAAAAAAATGCAAGCAGGAACCTTTGTTCCTGCTACAGTAAGTGTGAATGGGGCCTCAGGGATGGCCTATAGAAATGGCTGGTGCAGAGATATCTTTCAGGTGGAGGAAGGGGTGTATTCACTGGCCCCTAGCTCCAACATTGCCGTGGTAGCCACTACCTGCCAGTGTCTACCTGCAGTTCTAGGCTGGATCCTGGCACATTCTCCCCCTTTCTGAATCCTGAATTTTTCTCCAGCTTCATTCCCCCACTCAGCCCCTTCCAGCAAAAGCACTGCAACATCCAGCCCTTGCAGGTTACAGTGAACACAAAGCACAGTGTGGAGGTTGAGAACTTCCTACCTTGATCTTTCCTCCTTTCAAGAGATAATATTGCCGATCACAAGGGGAGGGGAGGAGAGGGGGAGTTTCAGGACCCGGCAGTGTAAATGGCAAAGGCAGAGAGAGACTTTGCAGCTGTTCCTTCTTCTCCAAAATGGGGACACAGCTCGAGAATAAAGCCAGCATGGGACAGTTTGCTAAATAAAGGAAAGGTGGGCAAGTATGCATCATTGATCCCCTGCACAGCAGCTGGATGGAGAAAGCCAGCAGTGCTGCAGGAGGTTCACAGGAGTCACAAGGCAGTACAGTTGGCTCTCCTCTCCTGCAGGTGCCGGGCCCCCCTCTGGACTGATGAGGCTTGGGCCCCCTACAGGAGGGCCGATTGTACTACCTTATCAGTGGCCCTGCTGCCTAATGTTTCCCTTACTGTTTCATTGGTTGTTATTGTGTAGTCAGTTTCATTCCTCTTCCTTTTGGATTGCAGCAATCCAGTTATGCTTGGGCTGTATGCATACATTTACTGCTATGTGTCTAGCATTTGTCTATGTGTATGTGCAAATTTGCATTGCTGTTCTCTGTAATGTGATTATCTAAACTCAATAAAAATTATTGTTGAAAAAAAAAAATCATTTGTGGATTGGGAAAATTCTGCAAGTAAGCATTTAACCACTTCCCCACTGTAGGACGTCCATGGACATCCTTGGGTTGAGGTGGTTATACCGGGATGCAGCTACAGGCATCATCCCAGTATCAAAATTTGCAGCCAACGATGGTCTTCTAAGCCACTCAATCACTTTTTCAGGCAGCTCAAGTGGATCCCCTTCTCTCGCTGCCGTTCATCTATTCGATTGCAGAGCCCATGACCACTGCAACTGGCAGCAACCGAGACCCTACAGAGAGAGAGGAACTGACGTTGTTCTCCCCTCTCTGTGACCCGAAAGTTATAAGGATTTAGTCACTTCCTGCCTCAGCTCTTTGCTTTGCTGGCCGTTAGCGGCCAGGCAAGCAGCCGATCTAACCGATTTGTGTCTGATCAGCTGCATTGAAGGCCAGAGGAGAGATCTGGGGTCTAATAGATCTCTCCATAAAGAGGACCTGTCACGGCCCATACTCTTACAAGGGATGTTGCTTATCCCTTGTGAAAGTTGATCCAAAAAATAATTAAAGTGACAGTATAAAAATAAAAGTTTCAAATAAATTAAATAATTTAAATAATAAAAATAAAATTTAAAATGCCCCCTCCTCCTCCTTACAAGCAAACGTGAACACATAGGAAAGTCCCACATGCATATGTAAACGTGAAGTGATCGCACCACACATCCAAATCTTTAAATAATGAAAATGTCATCTGAATTTAGATTTTTAACTAAACAAATTGCATATGTCTACTTACCAACATTTACAAATAACTAGCAGGAATGCATAGGAAATTGCCAAAAGGTTCAAAGAGTAAGTGAGAAAATGAAAACCCAAGTGTGATGGTGGGAGTAAAATAGACTTGATTGTTGGTGTATTTGGGAAAAGAGTGGCAATCATTGATGTCAGTGGGAAAATAAAGGTCCTATCTTTGGTGTCAGTGAGATATTAAAGGATAACTCCACTTTTGTGTTAACAAAATAATATAGCATATACAAATGAGACACAAGTCATATTGTAATTGATTGTTATTAACTAGATTTGAGCGGACACCTGGATGTTTGGGTTCGGGTTTTCGTGGCAAAGTTCGGGTTCGATCCGAACTTGACCCCGGACCCCTAACCCTATTGAAATCAATGGGGACCTGAACTTTTGGGCACAAAAATGGCTGTAATATAGTCCTGGAAAGTGCTAGAGGGCTGCAAAAGGAAGAAAAGTGGGGGTAAGAGTAGGACAAGTGCCCTACAAAGAAATGGGGATAGGGAAATAACAATAATCTGTCCCTTACAGCAACAGCAGGAACCTGACCCTATAGAACTAGGAGATGATTTTAGAACAATAATCTATCCCTTACAGCAACAGTAGGAATCTGACCCTATAGTACTAGGAGATGATTTTAGAACAATAATCTGTCCCTCTAAGCAGTAGACTCTAACTAGTCCAGTCAGATTGTTCTGTAATGCAGGATGAGATGTTATTAGATCTGCAATCTGTCCCTAAAAGCAGTAGTAGTAGTAATCTCTACCTAGTCCACAATTAAATCATTCTGTAATGCAGGATGAGATGTTATTAGATCTGCAATCTGTCCCTCACAGCACCAGCAGCATCCTCTCCCTACACTAGCCTGAGAGCATATGACATACAGCACTACGTGACTGCAGCTCATACAGAGGCTGGGTCACATGATGAACTGGCCAATCACAGCCATGCCATTAGTAGGCATGGCTGTGATGGCTTCTAGGGGCAAACCAGTGAAATGCTTGTTGATTGGCTGCCCTGCAGCTATTCAACAAGTGGGAAAAAAATACCAGAACCCAGAACCCGAACCCAAACTTTTTTTCAAAAGTTCGGGTCCCGAACACCGCAAAGTTTGGTACGAACCCGAACTTTACAGTTCAGGTTCGCTCAACTCTATTATTAACCACTTCAGCTCCTGAAGGATTTACCTAATGATCAGGCCATTCTTTGTGATACAGCACTGCGCTGCTTTAACTGACAACTGCGTAGTCATGCGACGATGTACCCAAACAAAATTGACATCATTTTTTTTCACAAACTGAGCTTTCTTTTGGTGTTATTTGATCACCTCTGCAGTTTTTATTTTTTGTGCTATAAACAAAAAAACCCCCTTTTTAAAAAAAAAGAAAAACATTTTTTACTTCCTGCTATAATACATATATAAAAATATATATATATAAAAAAATGTATTCATCAGTTTAGGCCAATATATATTCTTCTACATATTTTTGGTTTGCTCAAAAGTTATAGCATCTACAGAATAGGGGATATATTTAGGAATTTTTTATAATTTAATTATTTTTTACTAGTTATTGCGGCGATCAGCTATTTTTAGCGGGACTGCGACATTGTGGCTGACAGATCAGACACATAACTGACATTTTTGACACTTTTTTGGGAACCGGTAACATTATTACAACAATCAGAGCAAAAAATATGCACTGACATTGTAATAATGACACTGGCTGGGAAGGGGTTAACATCAGGGGCGATCAAGGGGTTAAATTTGTTCCCTGTTTGAGTTTTCTAACTGTATGTGGGAATGTGTGACTGGGGAACACACAGACCAGTCTTCCAAATCAGACAGAAAAGAGAATTGAATTGTCAAAACAATGCAGGGACTGCTAGTGCAAATAAAACACTGCTGCAATATTAAAGGTAGATGCTATACGTTTATTATAATACAGATACTATTTGGTTGCAAAATTTACTATGGCATGAGATGACTGGCCAAATCACTGATAATACTGTATGTCAAAGGAGCCTAAGCATAAGGTAGCATAATAAAAAGCAGCTGGTGTGGTTCCCTGAAGCTATGTGCAAGGTGGTAAAAGGTTCATTCTAGAATAGAAATGATCCAAATTATACCAACATTTTTTTTGCTACTGTTTATGGGTCTCTGGCCTCTTCTAAGCCATTTGTAATTTCAGATTATGCTATTCACCATTGAATAGTCTCCTTATATAAAAGTTTATAACAAAATGGAAACATTTTGATTTTGCCAGTAAAAAATATGTACCGTATATACTCGTGTATAAGTCGACCCGTGTATAAGCCGACCCCCTATATTTGCCCAAAAAATATGGGAAAATGTATTGACCCGCGTATAAGCCTAGGGTGGGAAATGCAGCAGCCAGAACACAGGGACAGGGAGCCAGAACAGAGGGATATTAGCCAAGACACAGGGATATTAGCCAGGACACAGGGATATTAGCCAGGACACAGGGATATTCGCCAGGACACAGGGATATTAGCCAGGACACAGGGAAATTAGCCAGGACATAGGGATATTCGCCAGGACACAGGGATATTAGCCAAGACACAGGGATATTAGCCAGGACACAGGGATTTTAGCCAGGACACAGAGACTGTAGCCAGAACACATAAGGGATGAGTAAGGTAGTTTCACATTAAACAGAGCTGTGCTGATTCTAAGAGCCGTTCTGTGCTTGTAACTGTGACTAATCACATTGGAATGTAGAGAATGCTGAGAGAGAGCTGCAGCTCTTCACTGAGATCAGGAGGTGGGCAGGACTGAACAGCTAACATCAGCTTGTCCCGCCCACCTGCCGACATCAAGCTGAAAATCTGACACCTCTCTCAGCATTCTCTACATTCCAATGTGATTAGTCACAGTTACATGCACAGAACGGCTCTTAGAAGCAGCACAGCTCTGTTTAAAGTGAAACTACTGATCATCCACAGACACTGACTCGGGTATAAGCCGAGGGGGGTCTTTTTCAGCACAAAAAATGTGCTATAAAAATCAGCTTATACCCGAGTATATACGGTACTCTTTTTGATAATGCATACAATAAATCTCACAGTCCCTATTTTTTTCTTGTGGTGCAAGCTGCTTTTTAAGCCCATCATAGATAAGAAACTCATCTTTTAAAAAGCAATTGGAGATGCAAGCTGAAAGCAAAGGTTAATTAGTTATGAAACAGTGAGTGATGCTTTTTTTTGGCACCATGCACCATCCATCAGGATCATGGTTTCAGTTTTTCTCCTGAATGACTGAGACTTGATTTACTTATTCTTTTACTCTCTTTCTGTGGTACTACAACACTTAAAAGGTCCCGGCATCCTGCACCATTTTCCATTCCAAGTTTTATATTGTTTTCAAGTTTCATCTTTAGCAGCTAACCAAGTTCTCAGTCTTCCTGCACTTCATTCATTAAATTTGTTCTCTATATCTAAGCTTTTCTTTACTTCTGTATTTCCCTCAAAAATCATTTTTAGGATTCTAAGTAGTTGTAGGTATGGTAGCACCATCTAATTAGCACCTCATCCTGGGTTTTTCAATTTGTCAAATTATACAATGAGGGAAAAAGGGGAACAGGAACAAGGTAAAAGGGAAGGGGGAGAGGAGAGAGGGAAAAGGAGATGGGACTATTGCGGTGCAAAGGTTAATTTTAATTTAAAGAAAGTAGAATTCTTATTAAAATGATTATTAACATTTATTGATACAAAAAATATAATAATTTCAGAGAGACATTCTGAGATCATTACATACAATCCAATGGTATACAGTAAGTACACTGAATGCACACATGCAATTAAATAGTTGGTATTAGCCTATAAGCTCTTATAATACTTGAAGGGTCCGTTTAGTGTCCAACATGTTGACTCCTTCGGTATGTCCGCTTTGTACAACCTGTGATTTGCCTGGGAAGTTCATAATATTCTCGAATATCCGATTATGGTTGATAAATTAACGTACACACGTAAGTCACATGAATGACATATGGTAACCTAACATACATTACTAGAGTCTTACAGAGAGACTTTAATAATATAAAAAACATAGTTATTTACAATTATTAGTAAAATTATTCTTAAGATGAAAGAAATTTAATTTTAATTGGAAACGTGGCGTTATCAGGGTAGAGGAAAAGGGAGAGAGGAGAGGGGGAAGGGAAAATGGAACAAGGACAAGGGGAAAAAG
>BLSH010047373.1:1861808-1872637 GCA_018402905.1 Glandirana rugosa | reverse complement strand
CATGCACTGTCCCAACGTTGGACCCGTGCATGGACTAGGCTCCGGCTTTACGACTTCTCTTCTGCCTGAATCCTGTGTTTGACCCCTGGCTTGTTAACCGGACTCTGCCTTATCTTGCCTCTTGTATCTGAATTACAGACTGTCCTCCTGTGTTTGACCTCGGCTTGGCTCCCGGACTTCCTCGCTGCTGCTGTCTGTGCTGACCCAGCTACACTGGTCACCTGTCTCCACCTCCTGAGTTGCTGCATCCTTACCAGGCCTTTTCAGACTGTCCTTCCTAGAGACTTTACCTGTTGGAAGTCTGTCATCACTGGATTCCAGTCCCTACGGTCCTTCAGCATACATCTACTCAAGTCTGTTCGCAGCTCTGGTGACCCGTGCTTCTTTGCGCATCATACCTCCTGTTCCCAACCTCAGGGGTATACTGCGTTCAGCCACAAGGGGAGCCTCCCTCAGCATTTCGGCCTCGGATCAGGTACGTGACAGGGTTGCAACCTGGGCACAGCTCATGTCCAAACTTCTGTGAGAGGGTCCTTGGCTATCACTGACTGGACCTTAGGCTCCTAACTCTGGGAATCCTATGCCACCTGCTCACATGTAAGTGCACGTCATATACCCTTGTGACAGTTTTGCCTTTAGTGTGCAAATAACTGTGGCAGGAATATCATATAGTATACAAGCAGTCCCTGGATTACAAACAAGATAGGGTCTGAAGATTTGTTTAAGTTGAATTTGTATGTAAGTTGGAACAGGTACATTTTTTAAGTGTAGCTCCAACCAAAAAAATATTTTTAAGGTTTTTGGATAGCATAGTGAAGGGTTACCCCTGTAACATTTGTTTTGCTGTCTATGTCCGTGTTCTGAAGACTTCACCTCACTTTCTGTCCCAGTGACAATTGGATTTTGAAAATTTTGGATTGTTGTAGAAACAAGGATTGGTGATAAAGCTTCAGTGGAGACACCTTTTTCCCATAATAACTCTTACAGGAGTGAATTTCCCTTCCTAGGAGTAGATTTCCTCTCACTTTCTGTTGTCTCCCTTTTGTATATAGGAGTCATTTGTAAGTTGGATGTTTGTAACCTGGGGACCGCCTGTACTTGCTTACCAGACAGAGACTGATATAAATTGATCTTTACTCTTTCTTGCAATACTGAAAAGAGATACCTTTTATGAAATGTTTATTTAAAATAAACATAAATGACAGAACATCTCAGCAGTACCTCAGTCCACCATTCGCTGTATTCATTCTTTGTTCTCATATCTGTAAGTATAATCTTCCATAACCTTCACTAAGTTCCAAATAATTTTGGTTTTGCCTTAAATGCATGCCACAAAATGCATGTTTTTATAATCAAAGTTAAATAAAATAATTTATAAGAATTACAATATGGCAGGGCTGGTATCTGTACACGTGTGTATACACTATTTCTGATTGAATCTCAGTAAAGAGGTGTTTGGAGGAATGGGTACAGATAAGGAGGAGTTACGGCTCTGACCAGAGCAGGGTTTATATTTAGGCACATTAGGCTTGTGCCTATAGGTAGCCATGGCAATGTGGTAACTTTTTCCTGTAAAGCTACTGACCAAAAATGTATTTTTTCCAACATCAGCAAATATATAGTTACAGTATATACATTTATGTACACCATAACAATTTTCTAAGCATAGTGAAGAATATGTGTAGGATAGGTGGTGAGGATTGGGCGACAAATGATGTGTACCTACAGAGTGTTCACTTAATTGACGTGTTCTTTCTTTCGTAAAAATTCTGCCTGCATTGAGTAATAGAGGAGCTTTGAACAACAGAAGGTAAGGAAAGCATGGAAGAAAAGAGTATGAAAAAAAATATATAAAAGTTACCCAAAACTTCACCTACTGGGTGGATATGAGAATATAAAATATTCTTATTTAATTATTCATATTTAAAATTAAGAAGAATTGCGCAACCCTAAGTGGTAGTAAGAATAATGTGTTCAAAAATAATCTATGTGCATAACACTCCTGAAAAGTAAATAAAATACGACATTGACATGTATAAACCAGTGTGATAAACAAAATCAGCGGAAACAAATAAGATCAATGAACCAAATTTGTGCTATACATAAAAATCCAAAAAGTGCAAAATATCATAAATTCATCGATAGTCCAACAAAAAAAAATTAAATTAGATATATTGTTCCAGAGAAAAGTAAAGGGATTCTTCCACCAAGTGTAAAGCTTGAGATAGCATCCTGTGTCGCCCCACACTCTGAGTATAACAACTCTTACCAGAGATGTATGTTTACCTATCTCTAGGCACACATAAGGGACAGGCAAATAGCCTCTGCAGACTTAGGGAATGTGGTATCACCGCCTGCTCAGATATCCCGATGGACTCACAATGGCAAAATGTAAAGAAATAAACGCCAGATAGTGAAGTACTGTTGTTTGGTATCCAAAAAATAAACACAGGCCAAAAGGCTACTCACATGTATCATATTAAAAAGAGTGCTCAGAGAGATAAAAACGGCGGCTCAGGGAACGTGCAGCCCGTGCTATCCTGATCACGTGGGTCGTGTGCTCGTCAATACGTAGGACCGCCCGACATGTTTTGTCATAAATGACGTCATGTCCTACGTATTGACGAGCACACTACCCACGTGATCAGGATAGCATGGGCTGCATGTTCTCTGAGCCGGTGTTTTTATCTCTTTGAGCGCTCTTTTTAATATGATACATGTGAGTAGCCTTTTGGCCTGTGTTTATTTTTTGGATACCAAACAACAGTACTTCACTATCTGGTGTTTATTTCTTTACATTTTGCTGTTGTGAGTCCATCGGGATATCTGAGCAGGCGGTGATACCACATTCCCTAAGTCTGCAGAGGCTATTTGCCTGTCCCTTATGTTTGCCTAGAGATAGGTAAACATACATCTCTGGTAAGAGTTGTTATATTCAGAGTGTGGGGTGACACAGGACGCTATCTCAAGCTTTACACTTGGTGGAAGAATCCCTTTACTTTTCTCTGGAACAATATATCTAATTTAATTTATTTTGTTCGACTATCGATGAATTTATGATATTTTGCACTTTTTGGATTTTTATGTATGGCACAAATTTGGTTCATTGATCTTATTTGTTTCTGCTGATTTTGTTTATCACACTGGTTTATACATGTCAATGTCTTATTTTATTTACTTTTCAGGAGTGTTATGCACATAGATTATTTTTGAACACATTATTCTTACTACCACTTAGGGTTGCGCAATTCTTCTTAATTTTATTTGATTTGGATGGTTTTCCCAGATATTGCAGCACCCCAAACAGTCAATTTTTTCACATTTCACACATTAGCGCAGCTTTTTTATCTATTTTGTAATTATTCATATTTACCTGACATAAAATATTTTTTTTATATTGTAGTTTTTATTCTTGATCCCATGTACATTCCATTTAACCATCAGTAATTACTAAGCACACACTCCCATATTGATTGTAAAATGACATGAAAGGCAACACTGCTGGTGTATCTTCCTTTGCCTAGTCCACTTTCATTTGAGTTTATCCCGGCAGTCTTGCAAAGCCTTAAAAGCACAGCACGCTTGAGAAGTGCACAATGTGAAATTAACGACTTCAAAAGATATTTCCTGGCCTAAACCGAGAACAGAACACAATTGTCCAGTGAGAAAAAGTCTTAGAGATCATAATGTAGAGTCAGAACAATTTTAGGAAAGCCTAATGTTTCGAGATTTCACCAGTAATTTGAAAGCTTCTTTTTTCTGACACCTCCAGTAATTGCACAAAATACACATGTGCCTGGTCGTTTTTATCACTAGCGACTTAGAAAGTTGTCAAGGAAACATGTGAATAAAGGCAACATGAATAATACATTTTGAGGCTGAATTAAGCCTCGGCCTTGGACAAGTCTGACTAATTGAAATTTCAACTTGATAAATATCAAAGGCAGACAAATACAATGGAGGTTCTTTTTTATTTCCTTTAGATGATATACAAGAAAAAGATATGAAATTACAACCATTGTATTATAAGTATTCCAATATTTATTTTAGTGCTTTTTAAGAAAATTTTGGCTTGACATTACTTTACAGCATGAGATCCAAAAAAGCAATATATGTCAAAAAGTACGTATGTATAAAAATGTAAATTATATAAAAGACAAGGAAAAAAATCCTGGTTTAATATTTTATAAGGGAATATACTGAAACTTCTTTTTTATTCTCACCAGGGGAATGTCAGTTCCTAAGTTTATTACAGTATTAACATTTACAGTTAAGCAGCCCAGTTGGCTTTTGGTGACTCTTCAGTTAGGAGCAGGTGAAGCATAGTAAATTGCCTACGAAACAGCCCAAAGATGATTTCAATACCTTAATATCCAACCCTACAAATTGATTGTTGGACGATGATTCAGCGTTCTAGGAAAATTACAAAGTTTCTAAATGTAGTAATTTCTCATCTTTCAGTGCGCAGCATACACTTAGTAGAAAAATGATAAAACTAGAATTTGTGTCTGAGCCAAGGGATATATAATAGCAGGTAAAAAAATGTGCAATCATATTGTTTATACTTTTTAAATAACAGCTCCATGACACTGAAAAAACAGCTCCAGCATCATATTAAAATGTTAAAAACTATCAAACCCAAATAAAGTTTATGGAATTTCAGAAGAGATACCACGCTTACTAAAAGTCAAACACACAAAACAACTGCCGATACACCAGTTTGACAAAAATTGTAACAATGTATAATATATAAAGTGCAGCGCTAGATAGAAATATGTATATCATATACGGATATATGAGTGCAACAATCAAATAATTAAATCAATAAAAGAAAAATACTGTCCAAAACACAGTGAATCAACAATTAAAGTTTCCTGTACCCATTATGATGTAAATTATATACAATAAAGTGTCCAGTGCTTAAATTGATCATATGGGAAAACAGCTAGTATACATTCACCAAGCTGTATGTGAGTATCCACCACCGCAAACATAAATGCGCTTACCAGAACTTGGTAAGAAACCAGCAAATACACTGCCCAATCGGGTACTCCAGATGTCTCATGGGTCCTCTGTGGATATTGTCCTAGCAGCAACACACCAGTGTGGACTTGCTCATAAGATTTCCATAATAAGTCAAGATATCACTGCAGTATTTCAACAAGTCATGGAATAAAGAAAGATCCTCTCCATAGTGTAAAACCACTTAAAACTTTAATAAAAAATGGTATAAACACTTATATCAAATCAGAGTAATTTGGGCCCATCAGTAGTATCAAAGTAATGCAATGACCCGGGTGGGATGTAAACTGATGCATTTTGTCCCCTAAGACGTCCTCTGGGGTGTCCCACCACCCGGGTCACTGCGTATATATATATATATATATATATATATATATATATATATATATATATATAGACATTACAAAATATATCCAGTATCCACAGCTGACTCCCTGTAACACGGAAGTCCAAGTGCGGACCAAGCAAGATGGTGGCGTGGCGTGCGTCCCGCGCCTCGTTTTAGAAAACCTAAGGGCCCGCACATCCGTACCACGCCTCCTTTGAGACGTGCGCCAAGCTTCAATATGGGTACAAAGGAGTCGTGGTACGCACGCCCCTATGTCACTCTCGTTTTTGGCATGGTCGTACAGATGTGCATGCCATTACGTTTTCTAAAACCAGGCGTGGGATGCATGCTCCGCCGCCATCTTGGTTGGTCCGCACTGGACTTCTGCATTACAGGGAATCAGCTGTGGATACTGGATACATTTTGAAATGTCTATATATATATACGCAGTGACCCAGGTGGTGGGACACCCCAGAGGACGTCTTAAGAGATGAAACACGTCAGATTATGTCCCACCCAGGTCATTGCGTTACTTTGATACTACTGATGGGCCTAAATTACTCTGATTTGATGTAAGTGTTTATACCATTTTTTATTAAAGTTTTAAGTGGTTTTACACTATGGAGAGGCTTTTTCTGTATTCCCTTACTCATTGAAATATTGCAGTGATATCTTGACTTATTATGGAAATCTTATGAGCAAGTCCACACTGGTGTGTTGCTGGTGGGACAATATCCACAGAGGACCCATGAGACATCTGGAGTAACCGAGTTGGCGGTGTATTTGCTGGTTTCTTACCAAGTACTGGTAAGCGCATTTATGTTTGTGGTGGTGGATACTCACATACAGCTTGGTGGATGTATACTAGCTGTTTTCACAGATGATTAATTCAAGCAATGTACACTTTATTGTATATCATTTACATCATAAACACAGGACACTTTAATTGGTGATTCACTGTGGTTTGGACAGTATTTTCTTTTTTTTTTTCTTTTATTGATTTAATTATTTGATTGTTGCACTCATATATCTGTATATTATATATATATATATATATATATATATTTCTTTCTAGAACTCCACTTTATATATTATACATATAAAGTTTAACTCCCTCCATATCTCTGAAGGAAGGAGCATCTTACCTATGGAGCCACAGAGAGCATTAAAAACTTGCATAAGATTTGTGTATCTAAATTTAAAACAATGATATAACACACACACACACACATATATATATATATATATATATATATATATATATATATATATATATACAGTATCTCACAAAAGTGAGTATACCGCTCACATTTTTGTAAATATTTTATTATACCTTTTCATGTGACAACACTGAAGAAATTACACTTTTCTAAAATGTAAAGTAGTGTACAGCTTGAATAACAGTGTAAATTTGCTGTCCCCTCAAAATAACTCAACACACAGCCATTAATATCTAAACCACTGGCAACAAAAGTGAGTACACCCCTAAGTGAAAATGTCCAAATTGGGCCCAATTAGCCATTTTCCCTCCCCAGTGTCATGTGACTCGCTAGTGTTACAAGGTCTCAAGTGTGAATGGGGAGCAGGTGTGTTAAATTTGGTGTTATCGCTCTCCCTCTCTCATACTGGTCACTGGAAGTTCAACATGGCAACTCATGGCAAAGAACTCTCTGAGGATCTGAAAAAAGAATTGTTGTACATAAAGATGGCCTAGGCTATAAGAAGATTGAAACTGAGCTGCAGCACGGTGGCCAAGACCATACAGCTTTTTAACAGGACAGGTTACACTCAGAAGAGGCCTCGTCATGGTCGACCAAAGAAGTGGAGTGCACGTGCTCAGCGTCATATCCAGAGGTTGTCTTTGGGAAATAGACGTATGAGTGCTGCCAGCATTGCTGCAGAGGTTGAGGGGGTGGGGGGTCAGCCTGTCAGTGCTGAGACCATACGCCGCACACTGCATCATATCAGTCTCCATGGCTGTCATCCCAGAAGGAAGCCTCTTCTAAAGATGATGCACAAGAAAGCCTGCAAACAGTTTGCTGAAGACAAGCAGACTAAGGACATGGATTACTGGAACCATGTCCTGTGATCTGATGAGACCAAGATAAACTTATTTGGTTCAGATAGTGTCAAGCGTGTGTGGCGGCAACCAGGTGAGGAGTACAAAGACAAGTGTGTCTTGCCTACAGTCAAGCATGGTGGTGGTAATGTCATGATCTGGGGCTGCATGAGTGGTGTCGGCACTGGGCAGCTACAGTCCATTGAGGGAATTATGAATGCCAACATGTACTGTGACATACTGAAGCAAAGCATGATCCCCTCCCTTTGGAGACTGGGCCGCAGGGCAGTATTCCAACATGATAACAACACCAAACACACCTCCAAGACAACCCCTGCCTTGCTAAAGAAGCTGAGGGTAAAGGTGATGGACTGGCCAAGCATGTCTCCAGATCTAAACCCTATTGAGCATCTGTGGGGCATCCTCAAATGGAAGGTGGAGAAACGCTCTGTGATGTCATCATGGAGGAGTGGAAGAGGACTCCAGTGGTAACCTGTGAAGCTCTGGTGAACTCCATGCCCAAGAGGATTAAGGCAGTGCCAGAAAATAATGGTGGGCACATAAAATACTGACACTTTGGGCCCAATTTGGACATTTCCATTTAGGGGTGTGCTCACTTTTGTTGTCAGCGGTTTAGACATTAATGGCTGTTTGTTGAGTTATTTTGAGGGTACAGCAAATTTACACTGTTATACAAGCTGTACACACATTACTTTACATTGTAGCAAAGTGTTATTTTTTCAGTGTTGTCACATGAATAAAATATTGAATAAATGTGACGGGTGTACTCACTAGTCATGCTGCAATGATGTGCACAGGTGAGGCTGCATTGGTGCGTGCAAGTAAGGGAAGAGCACACCAACATTGTAAGACAGAGGGAAATATTGGTAGAAAGAGTACAACACAAGGCAACAATGAGCATATATATATAGGAATATGGACCATTTATAAATATAGGAAGCAAAGTCCACATCCCAAAAGTGACATAAGGGAAAACCACTTAAGTACGCTGCCAGAGTCCACAACTAAAACTTAAGACTACAGGGATTTTACAGGACACCCTCCATATAGTGAGCAATATCCAGATCATTTAAAATCTTACAGAGTTTTTATTAATAACATGATAATATTGACATTGAAGCCATTAGGACAATACAGAGTACATATACGTATAGATGTGAAGCGTGGGGCTTAATTTAGTCTATACAGTTCATAACATCAATATCATTTGCTCACCATTTAATAACATTTACCGGATGCTCATCTCCACTATTCCCTGAGTCACCACGAGAACACCCCAACTTGAAGGCGGCAATGTCAGAATCGCAAGCCTTATATGAGTGGATATTGGACTGGGAAGGTCAAACGATAGGGGTCCGATGGACCTTGACAAACTATCCCTGCAAGGGGAGATATCAAAGCGTCCCGTCTGCAGAACTCCGTCTGCCAAAGAGGGGGAGGGCAGGCAACCTAAAATATACAAACATATAGACAACCACCACTTAGTCCAGATAACCACATAAACCCGTTATTGAGACCATAGTCCAATATCAGGTATATAGTGGGGCGGGATCGGAGGCAAAAATAGATTGGTGCATATAAATACCTGTATGTAGGTCAAGAGATGAATCCCCACATCCCTCCAGCAGAGCACCCAGTAGGAAACTGGCAATACAAGACGCCAGCCACCTTGCGCCATATCACCGGTCCCACCGGAAGAGACAAGGCCGGCGCAGCCTCCCGACGTCACTTCCAGCACGGGCGCCATGGCAAGAACTGGCAAGAAAGCCGAACACCGCTCCAGAACATGGATGGAGTCGGGCAGGTTGTCAGTTCCTCCCACCTAATGATGGACAATACATGGGGAGCGGGGAGGTGAAACCCACCATCCCCGCTGTTGCCCTAGGCGTCCGAATACCCATCTGAAACCATTCTGGTACTAATTGCAACATAAGGGGGGCTGGGACCAGAGCATCCGGTTTACAAATAGCTTTTCAACATAACCCTAAATATCATATACATCAAAAGCAAACATATATTAATATACAACACACTCATATTGGTTTTGCTGTTCTTGATGGGTATCAGCCAATAAATTCTATAATCACCCTCCCACCCCAAATGACAGGGTTTATTTATACCTACTTCTGTAGAAGTTGCGTTATACTCTAGAGCAGGGATAAGCAATTAGCGGACCTCCAGCTGTTGCAAAACTGCAAGTGCCATCATGCCTCTGCCTCTGGGTGTCATGCTTGTGGCTGTCAGAGTCTTGCTAAGCCTCATGGGATTTGTAGTTCTGCAACATCTGGAGGTCCGCTAATTGCATATCCCTGCTCTAGAGAAAGGGTTTATACGAAAGACATGTGTTCAAACCAGGGGGTTCAGTGGCCGTCTGATTGTAAATCCATCTGGATTCCAATCTGAGGATACTCTGGTCAATGTCCCCTCCCCGTGGATTGGGGGGGACATGGGCCAGCACAAAAAATGACATAGTCATGGGATCATAACTATGGTGGAGACCAACATGTTTCCCAATAGGCGTATACAGCAATCCCGCATCTATGTAATATAAGTGATTCTGTATGCACCTGGCTAGAGTCCTTTTCATTTTGTAGAAGGCGCCACAGATGCAAGTCGCCATGTACACCACCCCCTTTGTTTGGCAGGTGGTGTATACGCGAGGTCTGTGGACGCCTCCTCTAGGTAGGGGAAAACTGGAACCCTCCTTTATCTATGGGCAAAATTCACATTCCCCACATCGGAAGGTACCCGATCCCCCCACCGCTCCCTCTGATGATTTGGCCTGGTGATAGTGGCTATGGATCAGTCTATCACGTAAAGGGGGTGCCCTTCTAAACACTATTTCAGGGAGTCTGGACACATATTTTTTGACACTGCGTCCTCCGCAAGAAAATGCCAGTTTCGGGACACAATCTCCCGAAACTGTTGTTGTTGATTACTAAACGTTGTAATTAGAGTTGAGCGAACACCTGGAAGTTCGGGTTCTGCTGGTCCGTCCGAACTTCGGGACAAAGTCCGGGTCCGGGTCCGGACGGAACCCGAACGATCGCACGGAAAAGTTACCCCAAGCAACAGGCACGCTAGCAAGCCCAAGGCAGGCCTGGGCCTGGGCCTGAAACAGGGCTTCAAGCCTGCCTGGTCGTCTTGGGCTTGAAGGTCCACAAGCGAGTTGAGATTAATGTTGCAAATCATTAGTTGTTGTTGTCAAAGCCCTCTAACACAGGGCTTTGACCGTAAAAGAACGCCTCCTGCGTCACAGTTTTTTATACACAGGTCTGAGGGACTTTATCACAAATCTTCCCGTGGGGGAAATGCACTATCTGACTAGGTATCGGTGATAGTGGTCCGGTTTAGTAGTCTCCCTCGCCACCCCCCTAGCCCATGGAAGGCTACACCCCT
>BLSH010047373.1:1787383-1831985 GCA_018402905.1 Glandirana rugosa | reverse complement strand
GTACAATAGAGTCTAACGTCTCGAACAACTTAAAAAATGGTGTTCTGCATATAAATCCCCCTTTTTTGTACAAAGTTAATACTAAATAGAGTTAAAACCCTTATTATGTTACTTTTTCTGTTCATGTCCCTCTTGGAAGATTTTCTTTTACTTTCTGTCCTGGAGGGGGCATCTCTTCAAAGCAGGGTGGATAAAAATCAACGATTTAAAAAAAAAAAAAAAATCTGATTTATTTTATTTGAGCTGGATTTTTTTGATTTTTATCAAATTTATTTTAATAAAATGCTTTTGGAGTAAAAATCTAGCTAAAGATAGTTTTCTATTTAAGATGCATTTATAATTTAGTTTATTCAGCATGAAATGGAGCTTAGTTATGTAGCATGAGGCTGTATATTCTGCAATATTTACTTTTTTGGTAAACTCATTCAATGAATCCAAGCTCTGCAATCTGAGATAACATGCACTGCATTGATGCATTCGCACAGTAACCATAAGATAAAACAAAGTTCAGGAATATTCCTTTATCCCATTGTTTTGCAAATCTATGTACACTACAAACTGTATGATTGGATCGGTTCTGATATCGCTGTTTTACTAACCTGAAATCTTATTGTTCTAAATAGGAAGCCTTGATTTTGTTTGCAAATATTAAAGATTCTAACTACCAGCAAGTCCTTATATTTAAAGAGCACCTGTCATTTCAGATCCACCATGGCAGCGCCTGTTAGCGGGCATCCACTCACCTGCTGCCGCCACGTCCCTGCCCTTGTTGTGTCACTGCCGCATCACCAGCCGTCCCATTAAAGTGAATGGGACTGTCGGTGAGTCAACAGCGGGTCAGAGGAGGAACTGCTGCGGGACAGAGATGACAGTTGCTCTTTAAAAATTATGATTTAAATCAAGCCTCTTTACTAGTGATTTAAATCTACTTGATTTAAATCAAATCCACCCTGCTCCAAAGTGAACAGAATTCCCATCATAGAGAGTTACCATAGGTACCTAGGTGTCCCAGTATGAAGTTTCGCCCTCACATCTGGCTCTGATGACAATGAAAAGTTTTGGGATTTCCCATCACTTTCTGTTTTGGTGATAATGGTCACCAGGACTAATAGATAGGTTTCCCTTCCCCAGCAAGAACAAAGACAGCAATAAAAAAAAAAATGCCTTTGCATAGAGTTTCATAGTAACTTCAGCTATAAGCCAAATGGTTCACAATAATATCATGTTAAAATATGCATGGAGGGTTTGCAGTAGGGAATCCAATTTGCAGGCCAATAAGCACATGCACTCTGTCAGCCTGCTTCAGCCATCTATTAGACAAACAGAAAGCAGTGGTCCGCGAGTTATTACTTTTTATACATTATCATCTCAAACACAGGGCAGACTAGGCTGATTTCAAAGTGACAGCTGGTGGCTCCTGTGGCTGATACATGCTAATCCACTTTTTATTATGGAGAAACTGCCGGTGCTTTCACACACCAAAAGGGAGTTACTAAGTATAATCACTAAGGGGAGACCTACCACTCATACAAATACATCACACACAAAAAAACTCTCCTTATTACACAATAGTTTTTGATTAAATGTAGATTAGTTAAAGGGGGGTAATTTATGTACTGGGATAGTTTTATCTCCTCTTTCAGTATGAGCCATATTACAATTTAAGACAATTAAACAATGGTAAAATTAAAGGCATTATTGCCTTTTATAAGCTTAACAGCTTGTAGAATAAAAGCACGGTTTACTGGCTGTGGTTAAGTACCGCAATAATATTAGCACTAATTTAGTACTCTAAAGAGCTACTGTTATGTTAATCACTGCAAACAGTAAGCCAATCACAGCTGAGAATGCCAAGCATTGGCGACCACTGAAGACAGGCCTTTTACCCCAGCAGTTGGTGTTCAATCATCTTCCTTTCTTAGTTGAGTTCTATTGTGTGAGTGCTTGTCGCCATATTCTCCCTGATAGGCTTACAAACAGAAGCAATGGACATGCAGATAAGGGAACAATTGGTGACTTTATTTGAGAATATGTTATACATACAGTTGTGCTCATAAGTTTACATACCCTGGCAGAATTTATGATTTCTTGGCCATTTTTCAGTGAATATGAATGATAACACAAAAACTTTTCTTTCATTCATGGTTAGTGTTTGGCTGAAGCCATTTATTATCAATCAACTGTGTTTACTATTTTTAAATCATAATGACAACAAAAAATACCCAAATTACCCTGATCAAAAGTTTACATACCCCAGTCCTTAATATCGTGTATTGCCCCCTTTAACATCAATTACAGCTTAAAGTTTTTTGTGGTATTTGTGGATGAGGCTCTTTATCTTCTCAGATGGTAAAGCTGCCCATTCCTCGATAAAAGCTTCCAATTCCTGGAAATTCTTGGGCTGTCTTGCATGAACTGTACGTTTGAGATTTCCTCAGAGTGGCTCAATGATATTGAGGTCAGGAGACTGAGATGGTCACTCCAGAACCTTCACTTTATTCTGCTGTAGCTAGTGACAGGTCGACTTGGCCTTGTGTTTTGGATTACAACTGTATACATAATCATCCCATTGGAATATTATTATTATTATTCAGGGTTTATATAGCGCCATTAGTATGTGCAGCACTTTACAATATAAAGGAAGACAGTACAGGTACAAAACAGTTCAATACAGACCAATTAGGAAGGCCCCGGCTCAAGCTTACAACCTAAAAGGGTAGTAGCTTTGGGGGATGAGCTGATGGAAGTGGTTCAAGTACAGTGTTTAGATAGAGGTAGGGTAGAGTTCCCTGAATAAGTGAGTTTTCAGGGATCAGGGTGTAGGAGATAACCAGACACATTGGGGTAGTGAATAGTGTTGAGCGAACCCGGACTGTAACGTTCGGGTCCGTACCGAACTTTTGGGTGTCCGGGACCCGGACCCGAACACGGACATTTCAAAAAACGAAAACGTTCGGGTTCTGGGTTCTGGTAGTTGATCACGCATGTTGAATAGCTGCAGGGCAGCCAATCAACAAACGTTTCACTGGTTTGCCCTTAGAAGCCATCACAGCCATGCCTACTAATGGCATGGCTGTGATTGGCCAGTGCATCATGTGACCCAGCCTCTTTATAAGCTGGAGTCACAGTGCTGCATGTCACATGCTCTTGGGTTAGTGTAGGGAGAGGAAGCTGCCAGCGTGAGGGAGAAATTACAGACATTTTATCACAGACAAGCGCAGCCGTTTGTCCACAGCCAACGTGGACAACCTAACCTTTATTAAAATGAATCAGGCATGGAACCCACAAGACTTGTCTGTACCTTGTGCAGAATAAACATTTAGACCGGACTCACACAGCCATTCATATATTTGTTTTTTTGAATAGGCCTCAATATTTTGGGGGCTACCCCATCTATAAACAAACAAAAAAAAATACCATGTTGGCTACCTCCTTCTCCTCCTCGACCACCGCCACTTCCACCTACACTGCCATGGTCACGGCCTAGTCAACCTCTAGGCTCCTACTCCACATCCACCCCCCTTCCCATTTTTTTATTTGATTTTAATTTATTTTCCCTATCCCCATTTTTTTGTATTATTTTAACTATTTGTATTGGTTGTCAGCTTAAATGTCATTAGAAGTAACTTAAAAATCCCTGATCTATACCCTTCTCTTCTGCACTTATGTAATTTGGAATATGGTGCAGACAGATTTTTATCACCTACCCATGCAGATAAATCTGCTTTACATATGTACATCCTTAATAGAAGGAGGGCATGTTGCATTTTTGTATACTTGAACATGTACTCTGGGCACAAAATGAATTTAAATATATTCTTCAATAGGCACAAAAGATATACATCCAGTTTATCACACTTAATGCTTTTGCAAACCCAGATAGTAAAAAAGAAGTAACATCACCAATGGGCTCCACATGGCCTGTGCAGACAGCAGAGCTGTAGGAGGGACCCAGCAGGCTCGCCCACTACAGACTACCTGCAGAAAACTACAAGAGGGGAGGAGATAAGGCCAGTCACCCTGTAGCTGGAAACTCCTACACAGAGGTGAAGTTTCATACTTGATTATTGCACAGATCTGGAATAAATGCATAAAGCATACCAATATTCCAGTAAATACACATGCCTCTTGTATTTAGAAAATATTTGCTTATGCTATGTGAAGCCTTAAGGCTGATCAATAAAAAATAATAAAATGTTGAAATAATTCATAGTGGTACTTGTGTCCCTGTTTCTTTTTGCTGTTGATACAATCTATAACTGCGAAGGTACCTGCCATTAGGAAAGCAGATTTCTTAAAGCCTTCTCACTGACAGTACGCACTGAACTGGGGTCGCATATATGCACATCTGTTTTTGTGCTGGGAGAGTGCCACACAGTGCGCTCCCAGCACAGAGACCGGGATCTCACCGGGAGCCCTGGGTCCCGTATTAACGATTGGGACCATGAACTCCCAGTTCCGGATCACCCTGATCGTTGTGATAGCCTCTGATTGGCTATCATGGTGATCAGTCACTGTGCAGCCAACCCTGGGTTTTATTTCTCTCTGAGTGAAGGGAGAGATACATTCTATCTCTCTCCTTTCGGGGAGAAAGAGAAAAACAAATGTGTATAGAATAAAATACAATAATTAAATAAAATACAAGCTCTAGATCAAGGTTTGATCTAGGTCAGTGCCAGGGTTAGTGTTTGGGTCAAGGTCAGGGTCAAAGGTCAGGGTCTATATTTTGGACAAGATTTTTTTTTTTTTAAAACACATTTTTTAAATTAGTATCAGTGTCAGTTCAGCTGCCCATACATTATGCAATTTTCTTGCCTGCCTGATTGCATGCAAATTGGAAGTGTTTAGGTTTGACCTCATATTATATGGTTTGGGTAAATCTAAAGGAAATTGTATAATGTATGGCCAGCATGTTTTAGGTAGGGTAAAAAAAAAAAAGAAACAAAATATGCACTCTTGTTTCTGGGCTGTACTACAGGTACAAGCAACAACTAACATACACATATGTGGCATTGTTGTTCTTTGGTGTTTGTTTTTTGTTTTTTTTTTACTATTTTGGGCCAGTTAATAAAAACAAATCAGGAGATAACCAGTACCATTTATCACCAAATGAAAGCCCAATTTGTCCAGAAAAAAATGCTATAATCCACCATTGTTGCCCACGATATCCAAAACTGAAAAAAATACATTTAAAAGCTGCCAATAGATGACTCTTATTTATTTATTTTTTGATCAGCTAGTGGGCTGACCAAAAAAAAAAAATTGGATTCCTCCATCCACAACACTGAGGTAGATTGTGGGATCCTTCCCAATGGGACACTGTATTCTGAAAGCATGCCTTTCTGATTAAGAAAAAAAATTCCAACATTCAACAGAAGTCAATCTAATGGTCTTTGATCAAACAGAGATGGTCACACTTGGATTGAAATTCAGCTGGTCCCTTCTGAACCATCTGAATTTCAATCCATCTATGGCTAGCTTAAAGTGAATGATACCCAACTATATATCTTTTCTTGCATTTATCACCCTGTGTAAGACTACACTCAAGGTGCCAGATCAAAGCTAATGTGCCAATAACTGTGAAGTGACCCAAACAACTGCCATGACCAAAGGGCATGGAGGAGCAAGGCACAGTGACCACCTCTGTAACTGCATATCCAATCCAGCTCTTTGGACGTACTGCATATGTCCAAAGAGTGAACCTTTAATCACAAGCTGATGTCTGCAGTAACAGCCATCAGGTTGTGTGGGTTTTGTTTAGCCGGCTCCCAGCTTCAAAGTGAAAGAGATGCGGCAGCTCCATAGCTGCCAATCCCTTTCACAGAGTCCCATGTTTTCCTGCTTCTCACGGGAGCCCAGAACCTCAACAACTAACTTAAGATTGAAGAGCAAAATGACCATAAAGGACTTCTGTCCTTTTGCAGAAGGATGAACCAGAAGCACTCAACTCTAAAGACATCATTTTGCACTGTCAAAATTCTGTTTTTTGCCTGGAGCAGAGGACAGAGGAGGCATTTGGGGTCTAACAAACCTCTGATGTCTGTATAGAACGTACCTGTCACCTGCCCAATGCTACCAAACAGGAGGCTTATTAGCACCCTAGTCAGTTAAAGCAGTAACAACTATCCCAGAACCAAAAATGATATTGTAGCTTACCAGTCATTAGATGTGGTTGCATCAGTTTTCTTTTCTTTGGCTTTTTCACCTGGGGATCTGGCCAGTAACACACCTCCTGTATTAGTGAGACACAACTCTGGATAAAGGAGCACAGGGAGCACAGTAGACAGCAACATTGTCAGTTTGGGGGAGGGAATAGTGTTAAATGTATCTACAAATTTAGATACACTAACAAACTGAAGCCCAACTCCACCTCACACTTCCAGGGAAAAGTGTTTTTTTCTTTTGGGTTAAAGGTTTTGCGTGAATAAATATAATCTGATCATTTTAATTACTCATTTGCAGTGTTCAGTGGTTTGTTTAATCCATATAAACTGATACATTCTGCTGGACAGATTGTGCTTTTGAGAAAAAAAACAACTTGCTGGCAGGATCACCAGATGAAAATAGAAGAAAGAAAGCCTAAAAAAGGAAACAAATGCAGCCATCACAGCTAAGAATTGTTAAGCTGAAATATAATAAATGTTTACTTTTGGGTTTAATACTGCTTTCAGTGAAAAAATAATGAGAAATCTATCTGTGGACATCCTTAGACTCACCATGTACCATGTCTTTGGTCAGTTGAGCTGGAACATATGAAGGTTGTCACCTTGCTGCCGTGTACTTTAGTTAGCCCCAAACAATTGCCAGCTTAAAAGGAATCTTCTACTCAGAAAGTAGAGCTTGTTTTGCAGCAATCCACTAATTAGTTAGTGAAGTTCAGGTCTTCATACAACAAATCACAAGAACTGCCAAAATCATGTGCAATCCTATCCTTCAATTATGGAGTGTTCTCTGCAATTCAGAGGATACACCATGAAATGCTGTGTGTTCCACACTGCGGCCAACATTTTATTAATAACTTGTAAAAGACATGTGGCACGCTGTATTGTAGAGTGCTACGTAATGTGCTACGTAATGTACATAGGTTTTTCTGTAGTGTAAGTAAATTGTTTGGCTTGGCTAGCAGCCAAGCCTGTGTGTTTTGAATCTGGGTTAGGGTGAGTGATCCAGGGAGGCTGGAATGACAGCATCTCTGATACCTTCCCCTACTTGCTAAAACTTTGCAAAAACTTCCAGAAGAACGGGAGGAAGGTTAGGAGGAGCTGCCTGGAGTATTGATGAGAGCCTCAACCAATTCCTGGCCAAATGGGCTGGCAGGGGGAGGGCACCTCTTGAGTTAGCCCAGCAGAGGCAGTGAGAGTTCGGGTGGAAGCTGGAGATGGAGTGCTGAGGAGGCTGTTGGAGGCCCTTTAGGATGGCCCCCTAGTCTGGGGGGGTAACCTCGGGCCTGGTACTGGAGGGATCCTTTCAAAACATACTATAGTGTCCTGTCCAGTGGCAGGGGAGCAGGTGTGAGGACAACAGGAGCCAGCAAGCACATGCAGTAGATCTCCAGGGATTAGACAGCCAGGTGGCTGGTGAGTGAGACAGCCTGAAAGGACTGAGGAGTGGCAGTCTGGGATGGCCGTAGAGTCAGTCTAGGAGAACTGTGGAAGATTAGTCAGGAGGGCTAGTGAAAGGGGCAGCTGCAGCCAGGTGAGCTGTCAGTGCCTGAAGAGGTGGTGTTGGGATCAGTAGCCACAGGAGGGTCCCTTGACACTGGGACTTTTCTATACACCAAAGGCCTACGGTCCCTGCGTGTAATGGGTTTTTGCTGGATCTGACCGAGTACGCGGTCAGATCCCACCTAAGCAGTGTTCCAGCTAGGCCTGAGTGTTTCGCAATGCAAGTGATGTGCTGGGGGAAGAGGAGTGTGCATACTGAGTGTATATAGTTGAAGTGTCCCTGGAAAGACTTTGTTCTAGTCAAGTGGGTATCCCATAATACCCCTGTCCCCATCCAAGTTAATAACCCCTAAATAAAAAAAAAATAAATAAAACAAAACAAAGCTGCAAGGACTGTTTCCTGTCTCAGTGAGTCTGGAAAATTTGGTGTCCCTGTGCAGGGTAAGGGATCCCTATTCACCAGTAGCTCCTATGGGGATGTGCTACATACAGAATGTGAAGTAAACATTCGGGCGTGTGTTGACAGTGTGTTGCGATATTCCGTCTCCTTGATAAATTGTCCCCTTAACCAATAGGGTGGTCATGTACTCAGAAGCATTCATGTTAGGTGACGTGATCCTCAGCGGCTCTATGTTGTTGGTGCCAATATCAGAACATTTTTAAGTTGTCACTGGAGCCTCTGCTGATGTCAGTGGGGGGCAGAATACTTCTGCTACTTCAGATGGTTTTCAGGGGTACAGGTAAGATTTTACACTGTTGACCACTCTGCCTTATGGACTCATATTAGACATTGAATTTAGGTCTACTTCAATATTATGATGCAATACCAAATAATTTCTGAATATGCCCATTTTGGCTAATTATCTTTCTATCTATTGTGGGAGATTAGCTCGTGGGGATCACCTTTCCTGGGAAAAAGGCAGCGTTCAGGCAAATGTTCTTAAAAGTCTGGTTGCCTGTTTTATTAGTAAAGGTTGTAAGTCAAATAAACAAACAAAATAGGAAAACAAATCCTTGCCATCCGGCGCTAAACTATACAGAACAGGTACCTCACTATACAGTGCCAGGCTCGTCCCAGACACCTCCAAGCAAAAGCAAATGCAAACCTTTTGTTAGAGTCCTTATAGCAACCAATTCCCAATGTGTAGCTCTCTCAGTGTAGTGTTTCTGAGTCACAGACCAGAGCAACACTGTGCTCTCCTCCTGGTCATTTAACTACTCCTGAGCCTGGACTCCACTGGAGCCGAAAACTTGGCCGGGAACCAGCCCTGCCACAGTGGATGGGAAAACCCGGGCCGGACTACGCTTCAGTCCAATCCAAGCGAACGTATGCAAGGCAGCAGATAGCATCAGTCTATCACTTTGCCTCCCATACCATCACATATCCCCCCTCTGCTCAAGCCCCTGAGGTTGAGTAACTGTCCCAACCATACAGTGGACCCTAGAAAGGGCATCCGCATTGTTTTGTAGCGTTCCCGCTCTATGTGAGGAACCACCTTGCCCCCTGACTATTCTTTTCCCTGTTGTCACACATCCACTTCAAGGGGGCATGGTCGATGACTAGCCTGAACGGTCTCACCAACAGATAATACTTCAGGGCGTCTAAGGCCCATTTGATAGCGAGACACTCTTTCTCGAGGATGGCGTAATTTTTTTCATGCCTGTTCAGCCTGCGGCTCAGGTATACCACCGGGTGCTCCTCCCCGCCTCTGATCTGGGACAGTACCACCCCTAGACCCACATCAGAGACATCAGTTTGCACAACAAACTCACTTGAGAAATCCGGGGTCACAAGCACTGGTTGTGCACAAAAGGCTTGCTTTAACCTCTGGAGCACCTTTTTGGCCTCAGGATTCCACTTTACCATGACCGACCCTCTACCCTTCGTCAGGTCTGTTAGAGGGACGGCAATGGTGGCAAAGTCAGGTATGAAATGCCTGTAGTACCCCGTGATCCCCAGGAATGGTGCACACTTGTTTTAGTCAGCAGCTGGGGCCATTTTTGGATTGCCTCAAGTTTGTTGGTCTGTGGCTTCCCAGTCCCCGACCAATAACGTGGCCAAGGTATTTGGCCTCCTCCAAACCTATGGCACATTTCTTAGGGTTGGCTGTGAGTCCCGCTCTCCGAAGGGCATCCACTACTGCTTGTACCCGGGGCAAATGAGACTCCCAATCGGGGCTGTAGATGATAACATCATCCAAATAGGCTGCTGCATAGGAGCGATGTGGTCTTAATGTTTTATCCACCATTCTTTGGAATGATGCAGGGGTACCGTGTAACCCAAATGGCATCCGCTTGTACTGAAATGACCCTTCAGGGGTAGAAAAGGCAGTCTTCGCCTTTGATGTCTCTGTTAGGGGTATCTGCCAATAGCCCTTATTTAGGTCTGGGGTTGTTATGTGCCGGGCACCTCCCAATCGGTCTATAAGTTCGTCAACCCGAGGCATCGTGTATGCATCAAACTTGGACACGTTATTCCACTTTCTAAAGTCATTACAGAACCTGATAGTGCCATCGGGCTTTGGAACCAGCACTATGGGGCTCGACCAGTCATTGTGGGCTCCTCTATCACGTCCAACTGATTTCTTTTGCCACTTCCTCAGGCTTATCCACATGGATTCTATAGAGCTTCACATTTATGCAAACACCTGGTTCTGTGATTATGTCATGCTGGATCACTAAGGTCAGTCCAGGTAAAAGGGAGAAAAAGTCTCTATTTTTACTCACAAATTCTTTAACATCATTTTGATGCGTTACAGACAAGGACTCAGTTATGGGGACGTCAGGGGTCATGGGTACCCTGTCCCTTTCCCTAATCTCAAAGGGACCCTGCCACTTGGCCAGGAATTTACTTTCTGTCCCAAGGGTTGAAAGTTTGGGTCTTGGCACCCCGATTATAAACCCTCCTCTGGGCTTCCTGGGCTCGCTCCATATGTTCCCGTACCAGGGGCAGAACAGCTGCGATTCGATTCTGCATCAAGGAGATATGCTCTATGATGCTTCTATATAGGGTGGCCTTCCCACATTTCTTTTGCGACATCTAGCAAATGGGGAATAACCTGTATATGCCTGCGGAACTTCTCTTATGGCAAACATGAGATATGGTAGCAAAAAATACCAAATTCTCCCATCTTTGTCGACCACCTTTTTCAACATACTTTTGGGGGTTTTATTAAATCTCTCCACAAGTCCATTCATTTGGGGGTGGTAGACAGAGGTACGGAGATGGGAGATTTTGTATAACTTGCACAGTTCCTTAGTAACCCTGGACACATACAGGGTGCTCTGGTCCATTAAGACCTCTTTTGGGATCCCTACGTGACTAAATATCTGGACCAATTCCTTGGCAATAGTCTTAGCGGAGATATTCTGCAAGGGTATGGCTTCAGGATAGCGTGTCGCGTAGTCCAATATTACCAGAATGTGCAGGTGGCCCCAGGCAGACTTTACTACTAGCCCCACCAGATCCATGCCAGTTCTCTCAAAAGTCACTTCAATTATGAGTAGGGGAACAAGCGGACTGCCAAAATGGGGTGATGATCCAGACATTTGACACTCGTAGCATGGCTCACAGTATTCTTAGACATCTGCATACAGCCTGGGCCAGAAGAATCTCTGGGTTATTCTCTCCCTGGTCTTCTCCATACCGAGATGTCCTCCCTTTATATGACTATGGGCCAAGTCTAGCACCATCCTGAAATAGGGTTTGGGAACCACCAGCTGTTCTACCTCGTCCTCACTGTGTTTTATCATTGGATACAGCAAATTGTTTTTAAGAGCCAAGTAGTGGAAAGACACCCCCCAATTAGGATCCACAGTTTCCCTTTTTATCATCTTAATGTTCTCTCTGACTCTAATGAGGGTGACTTTTCGTAATTGCTCTGTACAAAAATCCTCCCTCCTGACCTCTAAGTCAGGTGTCACATTCTGTCCAATCCCACTATTAGAGTCAGAGATGTCCTCTTGTTCGATAACCTCAAGCTGAGAGCTATCTTCCAGGTCCTCCGGCTCCCCAGCCATTACAGGAAAAGGAAGAGGATCTCCTCCTTCCTCGGTCCTGCCAGAAGTCTCCACTTCCAATCGGCAAAAAGGGTCTGGTGAGAGTTCCCGTGTTTCTCCAGAAGGGGGAGCTCTATCCTACAGACTCCCTGTGCCTTCCCATAACCTCCAAAAATGGGGAAAATCTCTCCCCCACTAGGACCTGATGAAGCAGGGAAGTTACCACCCCCACTGAATGTGTCACACTGCCCCAAGGGGTGTCAATCTCAACCACCACAGTCTGGTAGTCCTGAGTATCTCCATGGATGCAAATGACCCCGATTGTGCTAGGGTGTAATTTTGCAGGATTTACACAATTTCTGTGGACTAAAGTCACAACACTACCAGAATCAAGCAGTGCAATGACTGGTTTCCCATCAACAGAAATCATACAGATTTGCTTTTCCATGCGACCCTGACGTGATGCAGTAATGCGACCAGTGCAAAAAGAGATATGCGTCTTTTCATATAAGCATTATCACACTGCATTGGTTCATCATTTAGGGGACAGTTGGCAGCAATACGTCCCAATGCATAACATCGGTAGCATGTATGTGCTCTATACCCAGTCCTCTCAAGGGTCCCCAAGACCTTCCTGGCTTCTTTGGCCAGTCTCCAGGTCTAGAGCCCATAGTCTCCTTAGCAGTCTTATCAAACTTCCCCATGTCCTTGAACCCTGGAACAGTCTTACCGGGTCCTCTGGGCAATCTTTCACCCCTAGATACATTGGAGTGGGGCACAGATGGGTGCAACAAGTTCTCAGCAGCACTATATATCTCCACAAGGTCCACGAGTTGAGTGCCAGTTTTGGGGTCCCCATAACTGACCCACTTCCTCAGAGCAGCAGGGAGTGCACGCAGCTACCGGTCCATTACCATGCTCCACAATCTGGGGGCCTGACAAGGTCTCTGGCTGCAACCACTACCTCGTGAGATGGGCGAGATCAAACATTTGGGAGCGGCTTGGCTTGTTCATATGGTAGATCCACTGATGCACCCGTTGGGCCTGGACTGCCATGGTGACACCCAGTAGTGCGATTATCTCCATCTTTAGAGTCTCATAGTCCTGGGCCTTATCAGGTTCTAGGTCAAAGTAGGTCTTTTGGGGTTCTCCTGTCAGAAAAGGGGCTAATAGTCCCGCCCATTGGTCTTTTTGACAACTTTTCCGCACAGCAACCCTCTTAAAGGTGGTTAGGTATGCCTCCACATCATCTGCTGGTGTCAGCTTCTTCAGGTAATAGCTGGCTTTGACCAATTTTTGTTCCGCTAGTACAGGAGCTGTGGACACATACCTTAATTCCAGCAGGGCCTCTGCAAACTGATGGTTCGTCTCCTGCTGAGCCGCCTGCTGTGCTGCAGTGGCCTCTGTGACCTGGCGGTTAGTTTCCCTCTGAGCTGCATTGGCCTGCAACAGGGCCTTCAATGTCTCCTCCATTTTGGAAAGTTGCCTGCATCCTCCACCACGTGTGGAGGATTAGCTCGTGGGGATCGCCTTTCCTGGGAAAAGGGCAGTGTTCAGGCAAATTTTCTTAATAGTTTGGTGGGTTGCCAGTTTTATTATTAAAGGTTCAAGTCAAATAAACAAACAAAATAGGAAAACAAATATTTGGCGTCCTACGCTAAACTATACAGAACAGATACCTCACTATACAGTGCCGGGCTCGTCCCAGACACCCCCAAACAAAAGCAAATGCAAACCTTTCATTAGAGTCCTTAGAGCAACCAATTCCCAATGTGTAGCTCTCTCAGTGTAGTGTTTCTGAGTGCCAGGCCAGAGCAACACTGTGCTCTCCTCCTGTTTATTTAACCACACCTGAGCCTGGACTCCAGTGGACCAGAAAACCCGCTTTAGTCCAATCCAAGTGAACGTATGTGAGACGACAGATAGCGACCATCTATCACTTCGCCTCGCATACCGTCACACTATGTTCAGGTGCGCTGTAAGTCAGTAACTGAATAGCAAAAGTCACTGACTTTCAAATAATGATTATTTTAACAACACATATTTCAAAAGTAAAAGAGATTTCTACATTGTTCCATTGTGCACCACAGACATGCGACCAGGATCCACACACTAACTTCTAAAATTTATACAATAGACAACATAGATATCTGTCACTTCCAAACACAAATTATTTGGAAAGTACAACAATATGGGAAATGTTTGGTGCATAAGGACAACAAGCTAAATATCTCTTTAACAAATGTTATCAACATACATTAAATTAAAATACAAATGTGCCTTAATGTTAAAATAATACAATATAATATCCTTGTTTCACATTAAGGCTCCCCAAGGACGTATAATGTCACCTGTGGTATATGGGGGTTCCTCATCTACTTTGTTGCTGCCTGTATGCGTTTCATGGGAAAACCCAGCATCCTCAGGAAGACTTCAAGGAGTGATTGTCTAGAATAGTACTCACACACATGTGCAATAATATAATATAATGTAATATAATATAATACATAATAATGTTTACATAGACTCAACTGTGCATCACTGTATATATGAACACATATATTAACAAACATTTTACTCATGAGGTTCTGTTTCACTCACTAGAGTACTATTTTGCACTTAAACAGCTCTCCCAGAACAGAAAAGAGATAATATCCAACACTAAGAACCCCGGGGGAATGCACAGGTGTCTTCCAGAGAGCTGACTGGGAAAGAGGAAAACAACGAAGAATGAGATGCTGATACCAACGGATTATAACTGTACGTTTGTACACCTCTCCAAGGCTGAGTTTGTATCAAGAACCGTGCCTATATTATAGGCCAAGATAAAACCACCACACTCAAGGGTGGGATTTTATATTGTATTATTTTATCATTAAGCACTTTTGTATTTTAACTTAATGTATGCTACTAACATTTGTTAAAGAGATTTTAGCTTGTTGTCCCTACACACCAGAAAAAGTCCACAGTGTCCATCGATTTCCTCACATTCATGGGTTACCATGCTTCTAATTGATCAAGTTTGGATGTGATGCTGTAGAATGCTAATTCCCTCTGTACTTAAGTGAACGCTATGTGAAAAATAGTGACATTTTAATTAGTTATATAGAAATCAACATTATAGTAGAAGTAAACTCTAACTTGGAATGCTATTTGTGAAAGCATAGTGTATAATAAAAAAAATGCATTTTTTTCTTAAATAAAACACCAGATTTCCCCATATTTTCTTCCTTTTGGTGCATCTCAATGCTGCTGATCCTACAGCCTCTTCGTAGCCACTTCCTGCCATCATGCACAGTGGACCACAGTGCTTGCACACTATAATGCTTTTAAACAACCACTTGTATTCTCAAAAGGAAGCCCATGTGGCAGGGTGACAATGCAGAAGCACAGCAGCTGGGATATAGGAGTAAGACATTGTCACTCTATACTAAAGAAGTACTTATTTCTAACTTTCATCGCCTGCGAGCGAGTTGCTACTTTATGCTATAAGAACATTTGTCTGTGACCAGGGAGAGACTTGGTTTTGTTTTTTTCTTCTCCTGGAACTCTGTACCCTTTCATTTTGGAAAATTCAATAAAGTAAATTGGGGGGGTGGGGGGGGGGAGAAGTGCATAAACAAGGAACTATTTTGGAAAAAGTTGAAGATTAAAATATTAAAAATTACTTTTGAAATTATATTAACATATTAAAGCTTGTATAAGATATTAGTGACTGGGGTTACATATAGCAAGCAGAGGATGGACAGCATTTAGGTGTTTGGTCATCTTTGGGGAAAGGCCTGTGGTTTCCCAGAAAAGACCCTGGATCCATTTTTTCCTGTGAATGAGTTAAAGACTTAAGCTGCAGTTCTCACTATAGAAGGATTGAATGTATATTTATACTGACTATTTATACAGCTCTGTGGGAGGTGACATCAAAAGGCCAGATTTCAAACTGAATGGGTGCCATGTGCCTTTAAATTGTGTTTTAACTCTTGTGAAACCCTTAGTTTTGTAGACATTAAAATTCCATTTTGATTTTGTGGCCTTTGAACCATCTAATTCCATTTTCACCATATGGTCCCCAACAAGAGATCTGACCCTCTTCAATGTTTTCAAGTTCTTGAGACAGTTTCAAGAAAAATTGTAGGGAATTAAGAAAATAACTAAGGTAATTTAAGGAAAAGTGCTGATGCAGAGCAGGCTAATTCCTGAACACCAATGAAAAAAAAAGCAACCTAAATGTAAAGATTTCTGTTCTTTTGAGTAACTTGTTTGCTTCATCACTTTATTAGAAGTAATGCAGAAGACATTTTGTTGTCCATCATAATAAGTCAATGGCTTTCAATTTCTATCCTACACTAAAAAATGACTGCTAGATTTTTGATTCATTGCAATAAAGAACACTTAATTAACTTTTGTTTTAAGTGGGCACTAGAACAAAACCAGTACTAAGGATCTAATTTCCTAATTTTTCTAAAAGCCAAAGTACTTCTTTCCGATACATAAAACTTCACTTTTTAATATTTTGTAAATTGTATTGTTTTTGAAAATCTTAGAAAAATTGCATTCTTTCATCAAAATTTTAAAAGCATAAAACAAATCCCCAAATTATTTGTCCTCTAGTACGTCTGTATACCAATTACCACCCCCCAACTGACCATTTAATCACCCTTCACAACACCTTTTTAAAAGATGAAACTGTGATTTAAATATTTTTCCTGATGCTTAATTTGTTATGTTTAAACTTACAAGGAACGCGTTTTGTCTAAAATTCAACTTGCAGTAATTTTTCAGAGGAAAAATATGTAGGAAATATAACTATTATGCTGCCCGTCTAAGTGGGGAGAGAGAAAAAAAGCTTAGTCTTGATTAAAGTTTAATTAAGGATCTCATTTGGCAGTACTTTTCACACCGATCTACACCAGCAGATTTTCCAGGGCTTAACTTTATCGTGCAGAAAATCCCCTTTTATTACTCCCAACCTGTTGTAGAAGCTGTTGGCATAGAATGATGGTTGGTTCATTGACAAGTCTTGTTTGCTGCTGAAAAAAATCCCAGGTCTCAAGAGATAGAACCACTATGGTTCAATTTAATATCAGTCCCATCACTATGAGACTCAAACTCATTATTAATGATACTATTCATTAATTTCTTGTTGGGTTGATGTTGTTATTTATTAAAATATTAAAGAAAACTCTTGAGACGGGTACATAATGAGAGACACCTTAGTTTCACAGCTTTCAGCCAGCTGAGCAAAAAAAAAAAAAAGTGCAGTAACCCACAAAACCACACACATGCCATCCCTTCCTCATTAGTCCTGCTACATCTCTGAGTGACATTGTAAATTCATTCTGCATTCTGGCCAATCAGAGCTCCTTTATAATGAGGCATCCCTATGCAAAATGAATTGACTACCGCCTGACTTATCTAAACTCCCAGCATTTTAGTCAGACACTAAATTGCATATATTTATATAGCAAATAAATACAAAAGTTGACAGATTCCTTTTTTGTTTTTATTTTTTTTCCTCTCCCAGTTTTGCTCTTGGTAAATTTCAGACTAATAAATCCTACATTAAAAAAAAAAAACTGCCACCATGGTCAGCTAAATCCCAGCATGACATTTAAACATACGATAGTCATATTTATAAAAAAAAAAGGGGGGGGGGGAGAAAATGAGTTTGTACACTGCTGTAGCCATTTAATATATGTTTACAAAATCAGCATGCTTTATTTTTTTCTTTTTGATGTAATCTGTTTTTAAAAAAATATACCATTTTGTTTCTCATTTTTTTAGAGATTCCAAATCTTTTTTTTTATTTTTTTCTTATTGTAAGTGTTTTAACTTCACTGCAAGAACGGTGTACATTAATAAATCAAATCAAGCATTCTTTCAGCCATTTTTAATTTACTGTGCCTATGATAAAGGATGCAAATTAATAATTCACAAATAGATGCTAATAACTCAAGTGTTTTAGCACCTCATTGTATTAATTTAGATCAGGTGGCATACAAAAGAAACATAATTTGTCTTTCATCTACATAACAATTGAGGTAACATCTGAAAGTTAAGTTTTAATTTGACGCTTGCTTATTCATGTCTGTGCAAATAATTTGTGTATAAATACACCTCATGACGTTCAATAGGATTAGCCTGGAATAATTCAACTGACTTTTAATCTTCTCTTTTAATATTGGTTTCCCCCAACCAATGTCTAATTCAGTATCATTCTGTGTAATCTTTGACCTTATTTTTATTGCATATAGCTGGAGCACATATGCTGATATAGATTCTTTTTTTTTCTTTATTCAATGGAACGTGCAATGAATGCAGCATTTTTTTCTTGTCTCACTTTCATTTTTAATACTTACAGAACAGTTATAGAGATGAGTACCATTAATTAAATCATCAAACAAGTTAACACTTTTTTATTAATATTAAATATACGTTTAAATTGTTAATTTAGAATTGGCACCCAATTCACAGCCTGGCCTCCTTGAGATTCCCATGCCAGTTCCTGATTTCAGGTTTTAACTTGCTAAGTATACTCTCTCTCTCTGCATTTTGCGACAGACTTTGGGCCTGTCAGCTGTCTGTTCAGGCACTGAACACTGCATTGTGGTTGGCAGTGGAGGGGGGGCAGCAGGAGAAGTGTATTGTGTTCCCTCATATCTTCAAGTATTGGCTGTTTCTTGGAGGGTTTGATGACAAATTTAGAGCATAATGAAGGTAACCACTTCCCACCCAGGCTGTAGCAAAATGACTGCTGGGCGGTGGCTTTGTTATCCTGAGTGGACGTCATATGACATCCTGTCAGGAAGTGGTGATCGCGTGTCTGTGCAGCGGCGCGATCTGTCACCGGCTGTGTCCATGGTGACAGACGACTAATCAGAGTACCGGCTTGTTGCTCATACCTGATCACAGTAGGTCGGTCACATGACGGTTGTACACAATGGATGGCTTCCTTTCATGTCATCCTTTGTGTACAATGTGTTGCTAGCTGTGATTGGTCAATTTCATTACATGGTACAGGCAGGGCCAATCACAACCCATCTGTGCCATGGGATTAGCTTTGACCAATCACAGCTGATCACAACAAAACAGATTGAATGATTCAGTTTCATTCAGTAAAATGCTTGCTTATAGCAATGAAATTCACTGATATAAGTAAACATAATGTGTAAAAAAAAACCCCTGATCACTTCCCCAGAGTAGTACAATGTTACTATAGTAACATTATATTGCTCTAGACACATTGGGGTTGATTTACTTAACCTGGAGAGTGCAAAATCTGGTGCAACTCTGCATAGAAACCAATCAGCTTCCATGTTTTATTGTCAAAGCTTAATTGAACAAGCTGAAGTTAGAAGCTGATTGGCTACCATACTCAGCTGCACTAGATTTTGCACTCTCCGGGCTTAGTAAATCAACCCCAGTCTGTTAAAAATAATCATACTCACCAGTTAGTATCCCTGATCACCCTCATACCAGTTAGATGATGATGCTGTACTGCACTGGTAACAGTATTCAAAAAAAAAAAAAAAAAATTTGAAATTCTTTTTTTTAACCACTTGCCCACCAGCCACCTCAGTTATTCTTTGGCAGGCTGGCTCTCCTGCGTGAACCGCCATACCCATCCGTCGGTCCATGCATGCGAGTTTGCAGCTGCTCCCGCTGCACGCCACAGGAGTGTGCCCGCGGGTCCGACGGACTCTATGTCTGCCAGCCACCCGAAATCTCTGTACACCAGAGTCAGAACGGGGATCTGCCTATGTAAACAAGGCGGATCCCTGTTCTGACAAGGGACATCTCAGAGATCTGCTGTTTGCAGTGATCAGGAACAGCGATCTCTGTGGTGTTCCAGGTAGTCCATCCCCCCAACAATGAGAACACACCCAGGGAACACAGTTAACACCTTGATTGCCCCTGGTGTTAACCCCTTCCCTGCCAGTGTCATTTATACATTGCATTGCAAATACTCTGCATTTTATAGCACTAAGCAATATAATAATGTTAGTGGTCCCCAAAAAGTGTAATTTGGGGTCAGATTTGTCCACTGCAGTGTTGCAGTCCCACTAAAAATCACAGATCGCCACCATTACCAGTAATAAAATAAAAGTCCCTAAGTCTATTCCCATAGTTTGTAGACGCAATAACTTTTGTGCAAACCAATCAATATACGCCTATTGGGATTTTTTTTACCAAACATTTATAGAAGAATAGATATCGGCCTAAACTGATGAATACATTTTTTTATATATTTTTTTGGATATATATTATAGCAGAAAGTAAAAAAATTTTTTTTTTTTCAAAATTGTTTTTGTCTTTTTTTAATTATAGCGCAAAAATTAAAAACAGCAGAGGTGATCAAATACCACCAAAAGAAAGCTCTATAGTTTGTGGACTCTATAACTTTCCTACAGGCTAAATAATATACACTGATTTGGGTAATTTTCACCAAAGAAATGTAGCAGAATACATTTGGGCTAAATTGATGAAGAACATTTATTTATTTGCAAAATGTTATAACAGAAACAAAGAAAAACATGTTTTTTTCAAAACTTTCAGTCTTTTTTCGTTTAGCAAAAAAATAAAAAAACCCAGTGGTGATTAAATACCAGCAAAAGAAAGTTCTAGCTGTGTGAACAAAATGTTAAAAAATATAGTTTGGGTACAGTGTTGCATGACCGCGCAATTGTCATTCAAAGTGTTACAGCGCTTAAAGCACAAGGGGGGGAGGGGGTAAAAGTGCCAGGTATAGAAGTGGTTAAAGGATATATAATGCACCGGATAAGGGGCACCGGACTATGGACTAAAGTCTAAAAGACTTCAAAAAAGGCTCTGCGCCCTGATCCCACCTAGTTGTGTGACGAGAGAATACATTTTGGCTATCAGGAGTCAGGTCATGAGCAGAGTTGAGTGAACCGAACTGTAAAGTTCGGGTCCGTACCGAACTTTTGGGGGTCCGGGGTTCTAGTAATTTAATAAAAGTTTTGAAAATTGCTGTAAAAAAGTCCTGGAAAGTCCCAGAGGTCTGCAAAATGAAGGAACATGGGGGTAAGGGCCGGACAAGTGAGCTACAAAAAAATGGGGATAGGGAAATAACTTAAAATAATATAAAAAAAAAATCACATAAAAAAATCAAAAATGAAGGCGGATATGGACCATCTTCAAACTGTGTGAGAAAAGTATAAATTAGCGGGAGAAGCCATAGCAGTGTTCTAAAATCATCTTCAAACTGTGTGTGAAAAGTATAAATTAGCCGGGAGAAGCCATATCACTGTTATAAGAACAGTGATATGGCTTCTCCCGGCTAATTTATACCTTTCTCACACAGTTTGAAGATGATTGTAGATTCTACAATCATCTTCAAACTGTGTGTGAAAACTATAAATTAGCCCGGAGAAGCCATATCACTGTTCTAAGAACAGTGATATGGCTTCTCCCAGCTAATTGATACGTTTCTCACACAGTCTGAAGATGATTGTAGATTCTACAATCATCTTCAAACTGTGTGTGAAAACTATAAATTAGCCGGGAGAAGCCATATCACTGTTCTAAGAACAGTGATATGGCTTCTCCCAGCTAATTGATACGTTTCTCACACAGTCTGAAGATGATTGTAGATTCTACAATCATCTTCAAACTGTGTGTGAAAAGTATCAATTAGCCGGGAGAAGCCATATTACTGTTCAACAATCATCTTCAAACTGTGTGTGAAAACTATAAATTAGCGGGGAGAAGCCATATCACTATTCTACAATCATCTTCAAACTTTGTGTGAAAACTATAAATTAGCGGGGAGAAGCCATATCACTGTTCTAAGAACATTGTACAGACCTGATAGCGGGCAGTATCACACACAATCTGGTGGCTGCAGACACTGGGATTGTGTATGAAACTGACAGGCAGACTCCTGCCTTCTGGGTTAAGCTCTCCGTGTCCTCGGCTAGCTTAGCCAGGAAAAGATGTTTTGCAATGGGATCTGCATTGCAAAACATTCAGTGGAGCCCAGGGGAGACATGCAGGGTCTTTTAGACCCTGCATGTCTCATTAAAGAAAACCTGTCACCTAAAAATCATCACATAGGGGAATTTTTGTAATGAAATAAAAAAGTAAAGTAAGATTTTTTTTTGCAAAATAAAAAGTTACACCCAAGCACATAAAATTGCTCCCAATTTTTTTTTGAGGCCCCACACCCCCACATATACGAACATAAACGCATGCGTCGGGGGCGCCTACGTGTGAAAACGTTGATTGCAATACCCATGTTACATATCCCCGCTCACGCCAGAAGGAGAGCAATAATTCTAACACAAGACCTCCTCCATAACTGATGACCTAAAGAGGGCTTTGAAGCGTCGCCTATAGAAAGTAGATTGTGTAATCTTCAGGCCGAAAAATGGTTTATTAAACATGTGTGCAAAAAAGTCTTTGGGCTGTCCTACACATGGCAAAGTTGCTCATGGGACATTTTGGCTTGGTGCGAGGTGCACGTTTTTTTTTGCACGCTTTACTGCATTTATCACCTATTTTTTCACGTGGCAAAATGTGTGGGTTTTTTTTAAGGGTTATTGAGTTTTACAAGTTGTACAGAGTTACCGATTTAACACTTATGTTGTGGTTACATGTAAAAATGAAAGAAATAAAACCAAGGGAGACATTCAGAATTGTAACGGGGTAACATATCTCAAGGGGAGAAGGAGAAAAAGGGGGAGGGATAAGGGGGGGAGAGAAAAAGGGGGGAGGGATAAGGTGGGGGGGTTAGAGAGACCATGTTGGAATGTATGGGGAGTACAGTATGTTGGAGTTTAACAAAGGGGCAAAAGGATAAATAAGAACATCACAAGAACAGGTATTCAAACTATATAGGCAATTGGCTTAAACCAGGGTCCGAAGTCCGGCCGTGGGAAAAAGGGAGAAACAAGGTGGGTGGAAGGGTGGGTGGGGGCTGCGTCCAAGACTGTCACTTGCTTGCACGGGTTTTCAAAGATCCTGATAGATGTTCTTTTGTGCTGGGTACCAGTTGAGGTGCCCATGAGGTTTGATTAGGCAGGGTGAGTTGAAGGTAGAGACTTTAAAACGTGCATTTGAGGATGTGATGGGAAGCCAGTGCAAACCACTGTCTGGAGGCTCAGCGATGGTGGTGGGGAATGGCTTGACAATGCCTATGGTCTTTGTGATGAAGGAGTCACATTTTTTGTGGAAGCGATGATAGTTACCCCCATTGAGGAGCAGGTCTAGTTGTTCTGTTTGGCAGAGATCGGTGAGTTCAGTTTTGACCATGTGGATGGTCGGAGGGGGGTGAGAGGTCCATTGCTTGAGGATAGCTCTCCTGGCCACCATGAAGCAGGACGTTATCCAAGGCCTGTTGCTATCAAAGGTGGGTTTGTATCTGCTGATTTGGGTGGTAGGGGGAGTGTCCAGAAATCCAAAGAGCAGTGGCAGCAGGTTTTTGCATCTCTTGTAGTCTGTGATGAAATTGACAAAGTTTTCCACTTGGTCCCAGAAGTTTGAGATGTGAGGGCAGTCCCAAAGTCGGTGGCGTAGAGTGGGCCTGGCGAGGCAAAATGTGTGTTTGATGTGCTGTTCCATTAAGGAAGGTCCTTGCACTACATCATGGGTGTCAAACCCTCAAGCTGCATGTGGCCCCAGAGAGTTTGACATAGCAAACATATCATCTGGGGCAGTCTACACGTACAAGCCAGGCAAATGCAAGCCCTGAGGAATGCCGAGGATGCTGTGCATACATAGTTGGTGGGTGAAAGGTGTGCGTGCTAATGAGTAGAGTTGAGCGAACTCGAACTGTAAAGTTCGGATCCGTACCGAACTTTGGGGTGTCCAGGACCCGGACCCGAACCCGGACATTTCAAAAAACGTTCGGGTTCGGGTTCTGGTAGTTGATCACGCATGTTGAATAGCTGCAGGGCAGCCAATCAACAAGCGTTTCACTGGTTTGCCCTTAGAAGCCATCACAGCCATGCCTACTAATGGCTTGGCTGTGAATGGGCAGTGCATCATGTGACCCAGCCTCTTTATAAGCTGGAGACACTTAGTGCTGCAGTCACATGCTCTCTGAGACTCAGACTAGCGTAGGGAGAGGAAGCTGCCGGCGTTGTGAGGGACAGATTGCAGATATTTTAACATCTCATCCAGCATTACAGAACGATCTGATTCTGGACTAATTAGAGATTACTACTACTGCTGCTCTGAGGGACAGATTGCAGATCTCACCCTGCATTACACAACGATCTGTGACTCATGCAGATATCAGAGGAGAGAGAGTGCATACAGAAATCATAATAGGTGCTTTGCGTAGAGGCAAGTATATACTATAGAAGGATATGCTCTATTCATTTTTCATTAAAGAGGTTTACAACCATTTTAAGCTAGATCTGAAACCCCATATTTTAAAGGGAGCATTTTACTTTGTCTAGCATAATTAAAGCCCTGTACACATGGTCCGAATGCTGGGCGAAATCGGCCTGCTCAATAAAAACTTGACGACATTCAACTCTTGTGTATGGCAGCCGGCTGTTTGGCTGGCTTCTGTCAGACGAGCTTGCTGGAAATCCAGCAGCTGACTGGCTCTCTATCAGCGCTCTCAGCCAATGGCTGAGAGTGCTGATCGAAATGTTCTGGCGGGGGGCTGCCACCCACTCAGAATACAACAGCTCAATGGGGGAGATCGCAGTACTAACGTCAGATTGTTAGTATAGTGGCTCAAACCCGGAGCTGTCAGGTTATTTTTCGTTCAAACAACTATTAGTGTGTACCAGGCTTATTTTTTGAAGTACCTTTCCACATTCAAGCAGAAGAATTTGCGTATTTACAAATTGAAAAAGATGTACAAAAACAAGAACATTGGTCACTGGGCTTTAAATGAGGCAAATCACTTCCAAACAGAATAGTATACATGATTACAATTGTATTACATAATAAAAGAATTCATGTTGACAATTTATTGGACATGTTAAAATACCAACAAAAAGAAATTATATTGAGCTGATCATAAGATAATAAGTAATCATAATACAAATTATAAATTCCTAAAAAATTTGAATATTCATATATGTGATATTTTTCAATAGAGATACATTGATTTGAGCAAATGGGAATATATGAATTCTGATTACTTATTATGGATCAGCTCAATATCATTTCTTTTGGTTGGTATTTTATCATGTTCAATAAATTGTCAATATGAATTCTACTATTATGTTATAAATTTGTAATCATATATAATATTCTGTTTGAAAGTGATTTGTCTCATTTAAAGTTCTGTGACCAATGTTATCATTTTTGCATATATTTAGGGATAGAGGTTTATCACTCATGGTGCTCCAAACCACATCTACTTTTTTTTCCCTCTAAATTGAAAAAGATGTGGAGAAGTGGCAATCAAGGTACACAACCACAATGTCTGTGATCCACACTGCATCTAATTGCTATACAGTATATCCAGGAACACTATATCTGACCCTTTATGAAAAGGCACAACAACCACAAAATCATTAAAAGCATTAGAAGACAAGAGCCCCAGTCTTGTATATAAACACATAATCGAATCAAAGCAATTATGTCACATCTTATTAAACATGCTTAAAGAGATATGCATATTGCTCAAGTTGAGTGGCTCATCACAGGCTCCACCGTGAAAAGCCCGGTTGCTAGACTGGCTCACTGCACTCCAGCAAATCACTGCACTCTGGGCTGTGGTGATTCGTTTTTTTTGTTTGTTAAGCTCTATGCACACTGGGCATTAAAAAATGCCAGATTCTTTGGCAGAAAGAACTCTCATATAGAGCGTTTTTTGTACAAAGTTTAGATGAGTTTAGGAGAGTGTTGCGTTATTTTTTGCCAGTATGCTCCAATCAGAAATGCAAACCAGAAAGATTTTTTTTCCTGCCTCGAAACATTGAGCTCAAAATATGCCTCTAACCAACCTAATGTGCATGGACACATATTGAGCTGCTTCTACAGGCAGAACACAAAACTCCTGTAGAAGCAACAATTTTTAAAGTGATTGTAAAGTCTCATTTAAAAAAAATAAATAAATAACAAACAGGTTATCCTTACCTTCTCTGTGCATTTGGTTTTGCACAGAACAGTCCAGATCCTCTTCTTCCAGGGCCCTCTTTGCTGCTCCTGGCCCCTCCCTCCTGTTGAGTGCCTCCACAGCGAGCAGCTTTCTATGGAGCACCCGAGCCAAGTCACAGCTTCCTGTATCCATTCAGACATGGCGCCCCGGCCTGGCCCCGCCCCATCTCTCTCCTGATTGGCTGACTGACTGCTGCTGTGTCTCAGCCAATCAGGAAGAGTGTCCCAGACGGCCTAAACATTCATGGACATCGCTGGAGAGGGCTCAGGTAAGTAATTAGGGAGTATTAGGGTGGCTGCTACACACAAAAGGTTTTTTTTATCTTAATGCAGATAAAAAGTTAAGATAAAAGATAGATAAGATAAAAAAAAACCTTCTGCCTTTAAGCTAGTATGCATGGAGCCTTAGGCCCCTTTCACACGGGGTGGATCCATTTTGACAGACTCCGCTTGCTCAGCCGGGATCGCTATGTTGATCCACGCTAAGCAGGCGGATGACAGGTCTGTCTCCGCTTACTGTGCTGTCCTGTCAGGGTCCTGCTCTCCTCTATGGGGAGATCGGCTGAAAATGGACCACCTGTCTGTTTTTACCAAATCCTATCCGATCCGACTTGCTGGATGGATGGCGAATGTATCGCCAATCGTCTGTTTTCAGCGGATCTTGTCGGATCGGATGCCAGGTGGGTGTCAGTGGACACATATCCCCTCCCCATAGAAGTCAATGGGTGGCCCCAATTGGATCCGTCTCAAAAACGGGTAGGCGGATCCGATCGGTCTGATCATGTGAAAGGGGCCTTAAACAGCAACATGTTTGATATTGAAAAGAGACCCTGGGGTTGATTTACTAAAGCTGAAGAGTGCAAAAAATGGTGCAGCTGTGCATGCTAGCCAATCAGCTTCTAACCTCAGCTTGTTCAATCAAGCTTTGACAATAAAACCTTGAAGCTGATTGGTTTCTGTGTGGAGCTGCACCAAATTTTGCACTTTCAAGCTTTAGTAAATCAACCCCTCTATGTTTAATAAACAGGAAAAAGTGCAGAAGCCTGAGGTGAAACGATCACAATAACCATCCAATGGAGTCTAGCATGTAGACAAGCTGGCCATCATCAATACAATATGGTCATGTTAGACTCCGTTGGACATTTGTCATGCAGAGATGTTCAATCTTTTTTGGTTGTGGGTCTCCCGGGTCCCAGTCTATTTGAATATATTTTCATACAGTCAGGCAATATTTTCTATTCGGATGATTTTTACATTTTATATATGTTGAAGCCATTGTAGCATGGATAAATCTTGATTATCAGTGATCCTGATTATCAGAGCTCGAATCCAAGGCTCAGTTCTCACCAAAGACACTTTTCATACGCATTTACTATTCTCCCCCCAAATTTGCTTGAGTTTTCTCCAAAGCAGTGGCAGCCGGTCAATAAGAGGCCCAGGGGCACCGCTTCCCCAAAGTTTGCCAAAGAAGAAAGCCACTTTAACATGTTAAAACCAGTTAGTCATATTATCATTTATTAAAAAATGAAAAAAAAAAATAAAAACTGTATTTTGTGCATATGTGTGTGCACTGTGCAGGGCGCTGGACTAATGGGTGTCTGTTAGGTCCAAAAACTTTTGAAAAGCATGTAATTTGAGGCTGAGCTCTAATTTGGCTTGTTTCAGATTGTCCTCGGAGCACTGCACCCCGAACCCTCCCACTTTTGATTTTAGCAAATCAATATTCGTCATCACATCACTTCCAGTTTCCGGCTGTTCGTCCCGTGAAACACAAGGCGTCCCGGGCACGCTGTGTATTGCATGCAGTTGTTCCTTCTACATCAATGTAAGTGAGTTTTTGGCTTTTATAAAATAAATTTCTACAAACGGATTCACGCCATGAGATGCCTTTTTCGTCCACCCATTCACATATGAACACATCCTTTAGTGTACACTATGAAGTGGAGGAAGGAGATATATTGTCACTGGTATCTCTTTAGTCCGCTTTACAGTGTACACTCAAACAGGCCTGGACTGGCCATAGGGCACACCGGGCATATGCGTAGTGGGCCGTCGCAGCTATTCTAATCCACTGTTGAGAGAGGGCCGCGGGCATGTCCTTCTGGCCGGGTCCCTACCACCCACTCCCAAGGCAGCTGGGTTGCGTCCGGCCAACTATTCAGCTCAGGAAGGGGGCGGGAATGGAGGGGGTCAGGTGACAATGAAGGGGGAGAAGCTGCCTGTACGAGTTCCCTTCTGCCTGATGTCGCACCAGGGCACCTGGACAGCAAAAAAGTAAATGATGCCTGGGGCTGTCTCTTTGCAAGTATTAGGGCTGTCTCTTTGCAAGTATTTGCAGGTCTGAGGCTGTCTCTTTGCAGGTCTGAGGCTGTCTCTTTGCTGGTCTGGGGCTGTCTGTTTTCTGGTCTGGGGCTGTCTCTTTGCAGGTCTGGGGCTGTCTCTTTGCATGTCAGAGGCTCTCTTTGTTGGTAATTGGGTTGTCTCTTTGCTGGACTGGGACTGTCTCTTTGCTGGACTGGGGATGTCTCTCCTTTGCTATATGGGGAGGTCTCTTAGCTGGACTTGGATGTTTCTCAGAATATCCTGTCACCAACCACCTGTGCAAACGCCTGCATTACCCCCCCCCCCCAGATCAGGCTGCCCAATCTAAAATGCCCGGGCCTATTCTTTGTCCCAGTCCTGCACTCAAAGGATGTGTTCATATGAGAACATGTTGTCAGACATCTGAATATTTTGGAGTACATATAGTGCCTGTGGCCCCTGCAGAAGCTTAATACTCTGGTGAGTGCGGATCTGGAGGGGGGAGCACGACTAGTAATTTCACCATTCATCATTTTAATTTTTCAGTTTGTTTAGGACTTTTGTCAATGATCCATTGTTCCAAAGTTTTGTGGGAAAAGAGGCATCTTTACATAAAAGAGTAAAATAAATATAGAAGTGCAAAAATTCTGTGGCCAGGGAGATTGGCTCATCTCCACCCTGGAGTAGGTGCAAGGGTGACTCCAAGTTTTGCCTTTCTTATTGTGTAAGTTCCAAAACAAGATGAACCACACTGATCTGCAGATATAAGATGTAGAAACAGCATAATATGCAATGAGTTGTCACATTTCAGTAATGCAGCCCAATGATAAGACTCAACAAAGGTGTTGCATTTTATGCCATTTCTATGACTTTATTTGAATAAAGAATATTATATATCTGGAGTAAAACAAATTGTTGTAAGTTATGAAATAAAAGTGCAAACACTTAGGGGGTTTTGGATTACATTGATATGCTTCTATGGAGTTAATTTACCAAAATTTGAGCATGCAAAATCTGGTGCAGCTCTAAACAGAAAATCAGCTTTCAGGGTTTTTTTTTTTTTCAAAGCTTAAGTGAACATGCTGAGAAGTTGTTTGGCCACCATGCACAGTTGCACCAGATTTTGCACTCTCCAGTTTTAGTAAATCAACCCCAATGTATATTTTTTAATGTGATGGTAAACCCTCACATATACTCACTGAACTGACTGGCCTCAGGTGATGCATGTAGATTAAACAAATCCTCATACAACGTAAGCAGCCATTTCTCCTCTTCATCAGTTCAAAGGCCAGCATTTACACAGATTTTCTGAGCTTCAGAATGCAGTGGGCATGGATCTGATATCACACACTGCACTGCACTGCACAGAGCACAGAACTGAGTGTAACCTGAGACCTGAGCAGAGGGAATGGACAACCCCCTCTCTACACAGTCTCATAGAGAATCATGCACAGCTGAGGCTGTCAAACATTTGCTGTGTACTGGATGGGGCTCAGGCTTCTCGGGGGATTGTTTGGTATCAGCATAGACTGTCAGATGTTTTGAATAGAGACAAGCAAACAGAAGGATATGCTTTGTTCATTTTTCATTTCAGAACCCTTTTAATGTGACCAGAGATAAATATAGATACACATATAAAAGGCACATATTAATACAGCTCTCCAATCACTAGTACATCACTTATGTTTTTTATGCAAACCATAAAAGTAACCTCATTTGAACTGGTATTAGCCTCTTGCTATCCCTGTACAGCAGATCAGAAGTGTGAGAGGAAGAAGCAGCATAAGAAGCCAATTAATTATTGTACTGATGGGAGGAGAAAACAAAGTGAGCTCATCACCCTGTTTCTTCTCACTCACTGCCCATTCACAGATTGGGTTGAGTCCAGGATAACCTGGGCTCAGAGGAAGTGGGTTTACTTATGATGGAAGTCAGACTGAGAATACACTATATTGCCAAAAGTATTGGGACACCTGCCTTTAAATGCATATGAACTTTAATTGCATCCCAGTCTTAGTCCGTAGGGTTTAATATTGAGATAGTCCACCCTTTGCAGCTATAACAGCTTCAACTCTTCTGGGAAGGCCAACTTCTTGCCAATCTAAGGGTCTATGGGGTTGATTTACTGAAAGCAAATAAGCTGCTCACTTTGCAAGGGAATATGTCCCAGAGTTTACTGACTGTGGAGAAGTGTCACTTTACAAAGAATATCCAATCATGTGCAAGGAAAATAAAAGCAGCATTTTGCTTGCACTTGATAGTATGATGGAAGTCATAAGAGCTTCAGCTCATTCACTACGTTCTGGAGCAAATTTCCTTGCAAAGTGAAGATTCTTTTTTCTTTTGGTAAATCAACCCCTATGTGTCCTAACCCCAGATCTCTTGGATGATTGAAGCTGTCCAAATGAATAACTTTTTTTCACAGTACACTCTTACAATACTCTACCTAACACTTTGCTATCTTAGTTTTCAATTTAACCCGTCCAATTGCTGATCTAAAAAACCAACAACAGTAATCTGTAAGAAAAATAAAAGGGAGATTTACTGCTGGATTTAGTAAATTTGATTTTTGTTTTGCAATATTCACCCATATTTACATTGTCTATTTATATTCGTAAAGCAAAAAGCTTGCATTTTCCTAATCCATATTTTCTATGCCTGTCTAGTATTTTGGCAACAAGGTAGAGTCTTTTTTAAATATACATGCAAATATTACAAGTGCAATTGAATATGTACAAAGAGACTGAATATAGAACAAGTACTAGACTAAAAAGTCAGCTTAGAGGATGTGTAAACCCAAACAATCAACTGCTCTTATGTGCTCCCTTTTGGTCTGTTAAATGTACCATTGAAAGAGTTTTGTTATATCTGTTCAATAAGTTAAAAAAATACCTCAATAATAAACATTGCAGGGCTACAATACTTCAAACATAAAGTGCCATGTATAAGAATAAACTAAACATGAATTGAGCATGTGATCATCTTACGTCACACAGATAATGAATAATCAAAATCCTAAAGGTCCATAAAGTGCAAAGCATGAACCAAAAAGTGTAAAAATTATCCAGTATCAGTATATTCCCAGCTAATATCAGACATAAAAGTGCTTTACTGTATAAAGTGACGCTGCTTGCTTCACCAATATGCTCTCACCAGAATGCCATTGGTGAATGTCATAATGACAAAATATCCTTTGAGAGTTTATGTATAGTGAGTCTGTAGTCTGTATAGTGTAATAGTTTGAAGGGTAAAACTGATGATTAGTATTGATCAGGAAGATATATGGTACAATACTCACACCTGTAAGGGCTCATGCACACTTGCAGTGCTCTCTAAACAGTCATCCATGTTTGGATGTCTCTTCAGAGAGAATTTGACAGGAGATGAGGAGGCTGTGACAGACCCAACTGGGACAGGAGCTTTTGGAGGGGACTAGGGGCAAGCCTCCTATCCACTGATTATAGCCCATGGAGGAGACCGGAGATTTTGTCTGTTTTTCCAAGTCACAGCATGGAAAAGAGCACAGCCTCTGATCCCATGATAAGAGCAGATCATTCTCTAATGATGGACAACAACATGATGAATGCTGAGAGTGAGGCTTGGATTAATTCTCTGAATAAGGACAATAAAGCTTCCCTTCTGGAGTAGATGGAAAGGTGTAATAGTAATCTTGAACAGGTTAAAGCGTTTGTTACAATAAAAGAAAATGATCCTGTTCCCTTAAGCATGTTATGCAGCACAGTGCTTGTGCTGTGTCATTTGCCCCCCTGTATCACCTAAAAAACCTTGCTGATCCTGCCTGGTCCTGCCCCCCCTGTAAACTGACCACGGTTTATCCTGCCGCTGAGCCCTGACACCGTGGTCAGCTTACGTGCCTCCATCAGCCCACTGTCTCTCCTCTGTCCCCCCCCCCCACCTGTCATATGTCAGTGCCTGCCCCTCCCCTCCTGCAGAAATATCTGTTATTGTCAGGCACTTGCCTGTCTTCCTTAATGCTATGTGTCCATTGTATTTGTTCTATTAAAAAATGCCATTCTATACTGTATTTCATATCGCTGCTTGGCGCTCATGTGACCGGTCGCCACTGTCCTCCTCCCGACTCACGTCAAAAGGGGATTCTCGGCCCTTCCCACTGTAGTTGTCAGATCGGGAGAGGGAGCAGCAGCCGGTCGCGTGAGCAGCGATAGGAAATACAGTATAGAGTGGCATTTTTTTAATAGACCAAATGCACTGGGCACATAGCATTAAGGGAGACAGGTAAGTGCCTGAAAATAACACGATGGGGTTACAACCACTTTAATGGTCAGACTGAATATGGTGGTCCTCCTGCAAACTGGGTTAGAGAAGCCCCTCCACTTGGGACAGAAATATTTATCAACAATATCCCTCAAGAAATCTATGAAGAGAAATTAATTCCATTTTTTTCAGACTGCTGGAACATTGTATGAGTTTTGTCTCATAGACTTTTGTAGACTGCTTGCAGACAGTCTGAGGTAGGGTGGGATCCTTGATTAATCAAAGCACTGTTTGAATGGGCAGTGGCCTGAGTCACCTAGGTTTGTCTAGGTGACTAGTTGTTAATTAGCTTACTGTTTATGTTGGCTGTTCATTAGATATCCTGTTTACAGTTTGCATTGTTTAGGGTAATGTGATTGCTTACCTGATTTTGTGTGGTATATAGTTTGTGTGAATTTACAATAAAGTCAGTTTCAGTTTGCACCTAAGCTAGTGTCATCTAGTTATTGGGTTCAATGCTCAGCTATAATTCCTGGTTCCTGGTTCCAGAGTGGAGGAAGCTGTATTTTGGTGGTCAAGTGGTCCGTCACAGAGGTGTTGTATCACCCCCTCATTTCCTGATTTAACTGCTTGATCCCCACATTTCATTGAATGTGATAGTGGGATGCATGCCGAGCAGCCCTATTCACTTGAATATGTCATGTTCAGCAGGTGCTACATCCAACAAAATGACAGGGGGTATATTTTGTGCCGCAGCCAAGAAGGAAAGCAGTACGGCTGTGACATGTGTACACCCCCAACCACTGCATATGCAGCTAAGTGGGGGTAGTGGTTCAGGAGTGGTAAAAAGCATGGCTCAAACATAGAGTTTTACCGCCTCCCAACCTCATTTGTCAATGGTCCCTACAGTTGCTGAAACCCCATCTATAGATCAAACAACTTGAGTGAAGACACTTCTGAGAATATAGCTAAACACATAAGACAACACACAAAAACTCTCTGCTGCCTATTAAAAGGGTTGTATACACCTTCCAGAAGATGGTGACAGTATTTTGTTTTTCTTTTTTTATATTCACTAAATGTCTACCTTGTGAAAAATCAGTCCTTAAGTATCTACTTTTACTATTGGTACCAACTTTTGCATTATAAAATACTTCCATTGCCACTCTAGGGAAGAAAGTGTGTTACTGGCAGGATCAACAAGTGCAAAAAAAGAGGGAAAAAACTATGACAAAAACCAAGCCTCCACGTCTAAGGACTGATGAACTGTTATGCACAAAGTTTTTATCCTTGGATTTAAATAGACCTGTAGTGTACACCGATCCTAGTGACCTATATACTCCTACAAATCCTGATCCATCCTCATGTGCTGTCTGTCTGTAAGCATATTCAATCTACTCTAAGTAAGCAAACAAAAGGGTGGTCTTTTTATTTATTTATTTAATTTGAATAGATCTGAAGTGAGATTGTGTCCCAGGCAAATGAGGGACTAATGGTCAAAGCTCAGCAGTCTTTGCTTATAAGTGTATTTGGAAAAATAAGTTACTATATGTACTGCCTTTTTATTAAAACACATCCAGAAATTTTAATGTGACATCTGTACTTTGTGCACTAAACATTGCAGTTTATATATTTCCATTTTTTAGCATACCATGCCTTTAAGCTGTTAAAGAAAGTTGATTTCCAGTGGGACGTATTGTAGATTTTCTGTTCGGCTGTGTTTTCCAGCATCTCTCTCCACTACTCTGATTCCAAGGTTAATAACGGTGCTTGGAAAAAAAAAGGCAATCATGGTCTTTTATATTCTGCCACTGACAATACACCAAGTGTAATATTCTTGATGTTAAAGTTGGGGTTGCCTGGGTTCAGTTAACAGACAAAGTTTGCCATAGTCTTTGGTCTCTCTGATGAGATGACAAGATTTCTAATTTACAAAACCAGAAGAGCATGTTGGGGGTCTGTGAACCATGCTTAAAAGATACGTCAAGGTGGAATATGCCCGAGTCTTTTTTACCACAATGAGTTCTGCTGGCGAGTAATTGAAAAGCTAGAAGCAGTGTATTAAAGTGAAAACCCCACCTTTATACCCTAGAAAAAATAGCGTATTCCCATGATATATATATATATATATATATATATATATATATATACACACACACAGACACACACTATATTACCAAAAGTATTGAGACGTCTGTCTTTACACGTACATGAACTTTAATGGCATCCCAGTTTTAGTCCGTAGGGTTCAATATTGAGTTGGCCCACCCTTTGCAGCTATAACAGCTTCAACTCTTCTGGAAAGCCTGTCCACCAGGTTTAGGAGTCTGTCTATGGGAGTGTTTGACCATTCTTCCAGAAGTGGATTTGTGAGCTCAGGTACTGATCTTGGACCAGAAGAGCTGGCTCATAGTCTCTGCTCTAATTCATTCCCAAGATCAGGACTCTGTGCAGACCAGTCAAGTTCCTCCACCCCAAACACACTCATCCATGTCTTTGTGGACCTTGCTTTGTACACTGGTCCAAATCATTTGTTGGAGGGGGTATTATGGTGGGAGGTTGTCTTTCAGGGGTTGGGCTTAGCCCATTAGTTCCAGTGAAGGGAACTCTTAAGGCATCAGTATACTAAGACATGGTTTGTACAATTTCATGCTCTCAACTTTGTGGGAACAGTTTAGGCATGGCCCCTTCATGTTACAACATGACTGCGCACCAGTGCACAAAGCAATGTCCATAAAGACATAAAGACTCTACAACACAATAGCTTTCTGTCAGGTTCTTATTGTAGTGAGCCCTTGTAGAAGACCAACTTAGGGTTCCCTGGGCATGGAGTCTAAGCTACTTCACTAGGGCCCTCGATGGTGGGGATGGACTTGCAGCAGACTGCAACCAGGTTTGGCTCCCAGGTATAACCAGCGGAAGAGGTGGAGACCATTTCCATGTGCAGAGTACAGATGGCAGGTGATAGAAGAGGATCCAGGAAACAAGCAGAGGTCAAGGCATGCTGTAGACAGGCAAGAACGGTAGACAATGCCTGGGTTGGTACAGGGGAAGTCAGACACAGAATGCAAGTAATACGCAGAAAAGCTGATCACTGAGAAACTAGGAAGTTGCTCAGGCAATGTGAGCTTCACGGAGCATGTCTATACATAGAGAAGCAAACTAGGAGATGGACCAAGGGATAGAAGTGAAAGGGATATAAACTCACAGTAGAGCAGGTGATGCCCATAAGTGAACACAGAAGCCTGCAGCACATGTAAATAGAACCACAGGTCCAGCAAAGCCACTTTTCTTACAAATTCAAAACAGGAAACTGCAGGCTAAATTGTGGCACTTTTATTCAAGGTGGGGCGGTTCCCTAGTGGCTTTGCTGTGGATGCAGCTCTGTGAGTGATGATAGGGTGGACAAAGATGGTCATATTGGCATTGACAGAGGACTTGTCCCTCTATTAGATACCACTGTCGCTTATCGCAGATAGGCTTCAAATGGTAGGTACCAACAATGAGTCATGTGTGGACAAAGCTTAGTAAGTTGACCTGAGTGCCCAAAAAAACACTCTCTTACAAGTGATGTCCACATTGCATATATTTTATTGACCCCCTAGATTGCCAAAGATTTTGGCTTCATACATTGTTATAATCTGTTTGGAGTTTCCTGTAGAAATGGCACAGCTCAAAACCCTACATGTATGAATTTCATTTGCTTAACCTCTTAACGCCAGTGCCTCCTGTCCCTTTAAGGGGCTTTTGATGCTGGGAGGCAGGGTTTATAATAATGCGACCGCCGTAATTGGCTGTCACAGTGGTCACATGATAGGGAAGTATTCCGGTCGCAAGTAGCACTCTCTGCAAACGGTTGTTTACATTTAGGTGTGCAGGCCACCCGCCAAGAGTCCGCATATTTGCATACTCTCAACACCAAGAGGTTAAGTACCATGAAATAAAAATTATATATATTTTCTTCACTTTTTTTCCTTTGTTGCATCTCAGTTTTCATGATCTCCTGCAGCTTCTGTGGAGTCATTTCCTATCTGCATGCATGTATTACACAGTTATCGGGCAGGTTTTCTGATGTAACTGTGAACCATGTCTTTTTATTGTATATTGGAGCATTGGCTTGTAGTCTCCATTGGACGTTTGTGTGACAGAGTGACAATGAAGGAGGATAATTGGAAGACAACTTGTTGTTACACTATAGCAAGGAGGCCCTGTGCAGGGATGTTCATGGAAAGATCACCAAGGTGACTGTAACAATTTTTTTTTAATTCTGTTTTATTGACTTTTTATGAAAAAACAAAGATACTAATATAAAAGTGCAGAAAACGCCCATCAACAAGCGGCAAGAGAGGTAACGCAGAGCCCCCCTGTTACCTTCAACAAGCACACCTCTTATCAGTATATTTGTCAACCCTCCCCTACCACACATTCCAGTACTCTGTAAACAGGGTAATAATGTGCATGCAAAGTTAAGTATCACAGAAGCAGAAGTAATCTTTAAACACCTAACACTGTATAGCCCCTCTGTCTGATCAACATCACCAGAGTATTTATGGAAACAAGGACCCTTCCCAGCCAGTGTCACTAGATAGTGACAGTGTATATTTTTAGCACTCATCACTGTATTAGTGTCACTGGTCCCCAAAAAGTGTCAGTGTCAGAATGTCGCAATATCGCAGTCCCACTATAAGTCACTGATTGCTGCTATTAATAGTAAATATAAATAAATAAATCCCATAGTTTTTAGACTCTATAACATTTGCGCAAACCAATCAATATACACTTTTTTTTTTACCAAAAATATGTAGCAGAATACATATTGGCCTAACTTGATGAAGACATTTGATTTTTTTCAATTTTTTATTGGATATGTTTTATAGCAGAAAGTAAAAAATATTGGTTCTTTTTACAAAATTGTTTGTATTTTTATGTTCATAGCGAAAAAAAATTAAAAACACAGGGGTGCTCAAATACCAGCAAAAGAAAGCTATATTTGTGGGGAAAAGAGGACATACTTTTTTTGGGTACAACGTTGCATGGCTGTGCAGTTGTCAGCCAAAGTAAAGCAGTGCTGTATCGCAAAAAATGGCCTGGTCTTGAAGGGGGGTAAATCTTCCGGAGGTCAAGTGTTTAAAGTTAACCACTGGTTTGCTCTATGAAAGTCAAGAAACAAGTTTACTTTAGTACTGCCCCCTCAGTTACTTTTACTTTCTATCTCTTCTCCTTTTCTCCTTTCAGCCACCAGGAGCAAAGGATAATACCTGGTTATTGTACGTATGTGTAGCATGTGACTATCATGATAAAGTACCGGGTGCCCTAGTGACTATTCGCCAGGCACCAACACTTTCGCAAAGAGAGTCATTAGGCCTGTGAAAGCTTTGACCAGACCAATGAGGTGCCTATACAGGGTACCATCAATTTCAATAAATAAAAGAGAGAAGGCGCCGGTTCCTAGCTTCCATGGCGGCTTGCATTCCAGCTTGGTTGTGGGCTGTGCCTACAGGTGTTCTCTGCCTGTCCATCCTCCTACAGAGCTCCTGCCAAGTTTCATCCAAGCTCGCTCGCCACCTTCCTACAGCAGGAATCAGAGACACTTCTATCCTCCATGAGAGCTATGGACTCTCCACCCAGCCTCCACTGGACTTTTTGCCAGATGACACTGGCCAACCAGCTGGGATTGATGATGATGTGCCTGTTTACTTTTCTAATCCTGTGGGTGCAATCATTTTTATTTGTTTTTAATTCTTTCATGTAAAAGTTACACTTAGGCCCCTTTCACATGATAAGCTCGCTGGGATCCGCCTGTTTTTCATAGACCTCTATGGGCATGCGGATGTCAGCGGAAATGTGTCCGCTGACACCCGTCTGCCATCTGATCCATCAAGAGCCACTCAAAATGGACGTATGGGCAATGTGTTCGCCTTCCGTCCAGCAGATCGGATGGGATCGGATGAAAATGGACATGCAGTCCGTTTTAATCCGATCTTCTCAAAAGAGAACAGTGGGGATCTGACAGGTCCATCCCTGCACAGTGAGCAGAGACTGAGCTGTCATCCGCCGGCTCAGCGGAGATCAACGGAGCGATCTCCCGCTGAGCTGGCAGACTCCACTGAGTGGATCCACCCCGTGTGAAAGGCACCTAAGATGGCAGCGCCTTCTCTCTTTTATTTATTTCTATAGTGTACAGAGGAATCCAATACCCTCATTAAGAAGAGCTGCAGCCATCTTCAAGTGGAACTTTCCCATAAATAGACTTATGCCACAACAAGGTTTTTTACCCATTCTCTGGTTGCGCTAGGAGTTTTTTTGTTTATTCTACCAGTAATTTCAGCAGGTTATGTCATACAGTAGTTTATACTGAGTAGCGCTAACAATGATAATATCCATAGTGAATCAAATAAAATATCAAAAATAAAATAAACTTAACATTATAAAATAAATCCACATGTGATAAAGTAGTAAAGACCTTGATTGGAAGTCATCAACATCCACCACAGTAAAATTAAGATCCTCTGTGATATCACCACCACCGAAAGCAGAAATGTTTGCTTACCAGCTCATATTGACCTTGTATTACAGGAGTTCAATTGCACCTATGGCTTAATACCCAGTCGGGCCTTTGTACCATCTATAGATCCTCCTACGATTCCTACATCAATCCTCCTGGCAGCGATGTCAGAGGGGTATCCAGAATTGCAGACTAAGGCTTAGGAAGGCCAGAAGCGCAAATAAATTGGTTTCGGAAAAGCATTCTTCAGTACCCTCTATTTTGTCTTCATGGTGTAATGTCTACTGGTAAATCTCCCTCCTCTCAGGTGCACCGTGCAGGATTCAGTCAGACGGCTCCAGCTTGGCGGCTCTGGTTTTATCCTATAGTCTCCTCTCCAGTAGATATGACATCATGGAGGCAAAATAGACGGTACTGAAGATTGCTTCTTCAAAACCAATTGCATTGTCAGTTCTGGCTGCACTTCTGGCCTTCCTAAGCCTTAGTCTGCAATTCTGGATACTCCTGTGTCATTGCTGCCAGGAGGATTGATGTAGAAACTGTAGGGGGTTCTATAGATGGTAAAAAGGCCCTGGCTGGGTATTAAGCCATAGGTGCGATTGACCTCCTGTAATACAGTATCTCACAAAAGTGAGTACACCCCTCACATTTTTGTAAATATTTTATTCTATCTTTTCATGTGACAACACTGAAGAAATGACACTTTGCTACAATGTAAAGTAGTGAGTGCACAGCTTGTATAACAGTGTAAATTTGCTGTCCCCTCAAAATAACTCAACACACAGCCATGAATGTCTAATCCTGTAAAACAAGGTCAATGTGAGCTGGTAAGCAAGCATTTCTGCTTTTGGGGGTGTTATCACAGAGGGTCATAATTTTACGATGGTGGATGTTGATGACTTCCAATCAAGGACTTTCCTACTTCATCACATATGGATTTATTTTATTATGCTTTGCTTATTTCCTTTTTAATATTTTATTTTTTTCACTATGGACATTATCATTGTTAGCGCGACTCAGTATAAACTATAAGATTTGAATTTTGTGTATCTCACAGAGGAGTTGCTGCTTAAAGGGAATAATTTTTTTGTAATGTACGTTAGCGCAGGCTTTTCTTTCTTTCTGTCTTGGTTATGTTATACATTCAGAAATACCACCACAACCAACATTAGACAAATGACCATTAATTTCAGGGATAAAATAAATTCTCTGTTTACACCTTCGTAAATCTACCTGCTTGTTTTAATAACACACCATAATGCACAGCTGATCCTATTGTAATTAGGATACACTGGGTCTTTTTACTGCATTTTATATTTTACAAACAAACGGGAAGAAACATCTATTTAATGCTAATATATTTGACAAGCTAATTTTCCAGCAAATACTTCTTATTCCCAGCCAGCTCCCAGCAGATAATATTTTTCAGTACCATTCAGATTAGCCGGTAATATGTGTTCAGGGAAGACCAACGATGATCTGAATATAATTTTTTACTTAAGAACTGCAATACATTATCCAGCACTTAAATTGGAGCAAAATAAATGGAACCACTTACAGGACTCTAATCATCTTTAGTTGTACAAGCCCCAGAGAGTGCTGCCTAGGTTTTCAGGAGATAGTAATTAAACACAGTGCACTGTTTTTTCCGAGGTTGTCTTATCTTACATTAGGACAAAAACAAGGTCTATATTTGACTTTTGCCAGAGCAGAAAAGTAATGGATTTCTTCTCCTGCCATTTATGAGAGAATATTTGTTTTTTCTTCCACACTAAATTTAAACTTACTATTCTAAAGTTTAAAAAAAAAAGGCTTCATCGAACTGCGTGCTCTGGTTAGACAGTTTTATCTATGTAAGCGCCAAGAACAAAAGTAGGAATTAAGTCATTGAAAAAAGCTTTACGCTGAATTTAACCACTTCAACACCTCCGGAAGTTTACCCCCCTTCATGACCAGGCCACTTTTTGGGATACGGCACTGCGTTAGTTTAACTGAAAATTGCATGATCATGCAACACTGTACTCAAATAAAATGTATGTCATTTTTCCCCCACAAATAGAACTTTCTTTTGGTGGATTGTTTAATTTTTTTGCGCTATAAACAAAATAAGGCCGACAATTTTTAAAAAAATAACACAGTGTTTTTTACTTTCTGCTATAAAATATATCCAATAAAAAAAAAATAAAAATCTAATTTCTTCATAAATTTAGGCCAATATGTATTATGCTACATATTTTTGGTAAATATTGATTGGTTTACACAAACCTTATAGCGTCTACAAACTATGGGGCATACAGTATCTCACAAAAGTGAGTACACCCCTCACATTTTTGTAAATATTTTATTCTATCTTTTCATGTGACAACACTGAAGAAATGACACTTTGGTACAATATAAAGTAGTGAGTGTACAGCTTGTATAACAGTGTACATTTGCTGTCCCCTCAAAATAACTCAACACACAGCCATTAATGTCTAAACCACTGGCAACAAAAAGGAGTAAACCCCTAAATGAAAATGTCCAAATTTGGCCCAAAGTGACAATATTTTGTGATGCCACTATTATTTTCCAGCACTGCCTTAACCCTCTTGGGCATGGAGTTCACCAGAGCTTCACAGGTTGCCACTAGAGTCCTCTTCCACTCCTCCATGACAATCATCATGGAGCTGGTGGATGTTAGAGGCCTTGCGCACCTTCCGTTTGAGGATGCCCCACAGATGCTCAATAGGGTTTGGGTCTGGAGACATGCTTGGCCAGTCCATCACCCTCACCCTCAGCTTTTTTAGCAAGGTAGTGGTCATCTTGGAGGTGTGTTTGAGGTCATTATCATGTTGGAATATTGCCCTGCGGCCCAGTCTCCGAAGGGAGGGGATCATGCTCTGCTTCAGTATATCACAGTACATGTTGGCATTCATGGTTCCCTCAATGAACTGTAGCTCCCCTGTGCTGGCAGCACTCATGCAGCCCCAGACCATGACACTCCTACCACCATGCTTGACTGTAGGCAAGACACACTTGTCTTTGTACTCCTCACCTGGTTGCCGCCACACACGCTTGACACCATCTGAACCAAATACGTTTTTCTTGGTCTCATCAGATTCTCATTCCATTCCATGTTCCTGTAATCCATGTCCTTAGTCTGCTTGTCTTCAGCAAACTGTTTACGGGCTTTCTTGTGCATCATCTTTAGAAGAGGCTTCCTTCTGGAACGACAGACATGCAGACCAATTTGATGCAGTGTGTGGTGTATGGTCTGAGCACTGACAGGCTGACCCCCACCCCATCAACCTCTACAGCAATGCTGGCAGCACTCATACGTCTATTTCCCAAAGACAACCTCTGGATATGACGCTGAGCACGTGCACTCAACTTCTTTGGTCGACCATGGCGAGGCCTGTTCTGAGTGGAACCTGTACTGTTAAACCACTGTATGGTCTTAGCCACCATGCTGAAGCTCAGTTTCAGGATCTTGGCAATCTTCTTATAGCCTGGGGCCTCTTTATGTAGAGCAACAATTCTTTTTTTCAGATCCTCAGAGAGTTCTTTGCCATGAGGTGTTATGTTGAACTTCCAGTGACCAATATGAAAGAGTGAGAACAGTAACACCAAATTTAGCACACCTGCTCCCCATTCACACCTGAGACCTTGTAACAGTAACGAGTCACATGACACCGGGGAAGGAAAATGGCTAATTGGGCCCAATTTGGACATTTTCACTTAGAAGTGTACTCACTTTTGTTGCCAGTGGTTTAGACATTAATGGCTGTGTGTTAAGTTATTTTGAGGGGACAGCAAATGTACACTGTTATACAAGCAGTACACTCACTATTTTACACTGTAGCAAAGTGTAATTTCTTCAGTGTTATCACATGAAAAGATATAATAAAATATTTTCAAAAATGTGAGCGTACTCACTTTTGTGAGATACTGTATACTGCAATTTTAATTGATTCATTGATTTTATACTAGTAATGGTGGGCAATCAGCGACTTATATCGTGACTGTGATATTGCGGCGGACAATCAGATACTATCTGACATTTCTGGCACTTTGCAGGAACCAGTGACACTAATACAGTAATCAGTGCTAAAAATATGCACTGTTACTGTACTAATGACACTGGCTGGGAAGGGGTTTAACATCTAACGTGATCAAAGGGTTAACTGTGTGCCTAGCCAGTGTATATGTTTACTATGTGTGCTGCTTTTACTAGGGCAAGAGATGGATTTTAGTTCCTGTTTTGCAGGAACACTAAATCCATCCCTTCCCCCTATCAGAACAGAACTCTGCCTTGCTCCGTTCTGAGTCTCTGCCCGATTATCAGCATGTGCTAGCAGATATTGAGTACCTGGCACCCTCAGATTGACTTCTGCTGTAAGTAATCACAGCAGACGCAGCCCGCCGGTGGTATGCGGGCGCCCCCTGCAGGCAGAAGTGTAAGATCACGTATCTATATGTGGTCAGGTGCACAATTACCGCCCTGTAGCAGTGAAACTTCTATAAGGCAGTCAGCAAGTGGTTAAAACTCATCTCCAGGCACAAACAAAAGCACAATTTGGTGCGGTTTTATTTTTTTTTTCCAAAAGCTTTATTTGAGACATACAAATACAACTCAATGCTAATGCAATGGTAATACATATAGCAATGTATAACATAGCAAAGAAACATCAACTAGTAGAGAACAGGTGACCTAAAAGTGTCTCTTCACTAAAAATAATCTCGTGATATAATTTCTATTCTCATAGGAATCAGAGTTTAAACATTATAATAAGCCTTTTGATCTTCACATGGAGTAAAGTCGTAATATAGAATAAAAGAACAAAATAATGATTTAATGGGAATATTGTTTAGAATATTGGAAGAGTGCGTGGTCATTCTGACCGACTGTTCCGAAAAAACAAAAAACAAAACCACTTTTGACAATGGTCAACAGATATGAAAAGTACTGTCATTCGGTCAAGTGATATTCTGTATGGAAATAGGTGTTATCTGAAAATATCTGGGATTTGTATGTGAGTTAGGACTGTAAAAATGTAGGATTGTGTTAGCATAAGGTGCAGTTTTATCTTATTTGAAAAATAATTAAATGTATTTTAAATGCAAATAATACATGGACAGGAGCCTGACCTGATATCATTCTTTTGCAATCCCTTGTACAGCAGAACTCTGACTGGGAGATGGAGGGTCAATTCTTTAAGTCAATTAGGTGTGCTACTGAGGGGTACGTGTGCTGGCAAGAAATATGATGACGGAGTTTGAGAGGAGTATGATCACCTGCTGGAGCACTTTAATTGCCCAATCACAAGATAGAATTGCGCGGTCTAGCTGACCTTTGTAAATCTTGTTTGAGAAATATAAATTGCTTAAGAGATAAAACAACTAACATATATACAGTATATTTAAACTATATATTTCCCTATTTGCCAGCAATTCAGCTTTAAAGTTTAAGTGCACTTATAGTACCCCAAAGTTCTGCCACAGCAGTTCCTGCTAGTCATATACTTACCTGCCCTCATTGTGAGGCTAGCCAACATATTAGAAAAGGTGAAGAAACAGGTTTACTTTAATTCTGACCCAAAGAGCAGCATTTTATTACCTTTCTTTCTCTTTCATGCCATTCTTTTCAGTCAGACAAAGGAAGGCAGGGCTGTGACAAGGGGTGGGCAGGAGGGGCAGCTGCCTGGGCACTGTGGTATCATGTGAGCTGGGGGGGGGACCACAAGAAGATTGGGGGACGGTGGGAGGTTTAAGGGGGAAGGACTGTGTTTAGGGGGGGGGGGTTAGAAGAACACCAGGGGGGGGGTCGAGTGTA
>BLSH010047373.1:1772311-1784167 GCA_018402905.1 Glandirana rugosa | reverse complement strand
CAGCCAGGATGGCTGAGGTGACCTGGATGAGGATGGGCTGGGAGCAGTAGTCCATCAGGCTTTAGCTAGCACCAACGTATTTTGTTACATGTCAGGGGATCGTGTCCCCTGCCTGTAATGGGCGGCCCAGAGGTCCTGCTGCTGGAAGTGCAGGCCTCACCATGTGCTAGCTAGGCCAAGAAGAGATGATGGAGGTTCAATAAAGATCCTTTTGGGCTTCACTGTGAAAGTTAAGGGAAGTGAAGAGGAGTGTAACGTCAGCTAGTGTCAGTCTGGAGAGCTGTATATAGACATCTCTTTAATTAATCCTTTAGGCATCCCACAATCACCCCTACCCCATCCAAGTTTTATCCCCTAAATAAAAAAACAAAACAAAGTACAGGCCTGTTCCGTGACTCCGGATGAAAGGAGAGTGTGATTGAGGACAGAGTGACAGATGGACCGCTGCAACCAGCCACCCCTATGGGGGACCTTGGCTACATGTTTTTAACTCCTACCCTGCCCCCCCCCCCCTAAGTTCCCCCCTAAACACGCCCTCGTAAATTATCTCATGAAATTACACTGTTAAATGTTTTATGCAGAATTAAGTTCCAAAAATAAATATTAACAACCATTAACAAAATTAAAGCATATCAGTGCCCATCAGTGCAGCCTCATCAGCGCCCATCAGTGCAGCCCTGTCAGTGCAGCTTATCAGTGCAGCCCCATCCGTGCAGCTTATCAGTTCTGCCTCGTCAGTGGCCATTAGTGCCACCTTATCAGTGGCCATCAGTGCAGCATATCAGTGGCCATCAATGCAGCCTATCATTGACCATCAGTGCAGCCTATCATCGCCCCTCAATGCAGCCTATCATTATCCATTAGTGCAGCATATCAGTGCCCATTAGTTTAGCCTATCAGTGGTCATCAGTGTAGCCTATCTTTGCCCATCAGTGCAGCCTATTACTGCCCATCGGTGCAGCATACCATTGCAGCATACCATTGCCCATCAGTGCAGCCTATACAGTTGTGCTCATAAGTTAACATACCCTGGCAGAATTTATGGCTTGATGATAACACAAAAACTTTTCTTTCACTCATGGTTAGTGTTTGGCTGAAGCCATTTATTATCAATCAACTGTGTTTACTCATTTTAAATCATAATGACAACAAAAACTACCCAAATGACCCTGATCAAAAGTTTACATACCCCAGTTCTTAATACCGTGTATTGCCCCCTTTAACATCAATGACAGCTTGAAGTCGTTTGTGGTATTTGTGGATGAGGCTCTTTATCTTCTCAGATGGTAAAGCTGTCCATTCCACTTGGCAAAAATTCTTCAGTTCCTGGAAATTCTTGGGCTGTCTTGCATGAACTGCACGTTTGAGATCTCCCCAGAGTGGCTCAATGATATTGAGGTCAGGACACTGAGATGGCCACTCCAGAACCTTCACTTTATTCTGCTGTAGCCAATAACAGGTCGACTTGACCTTGTGTTTTGGATCATTGCCATGTCGGAATGTCCAAATACGTCCCATGTGCAGCTTCCTGGCTGATTAATGCAAATCTTCCTCCAGTATTTTTTGACAACATACTGCATTCATCTTGCCATCAATTTTGACCAAATTTCTTGTGCTTTTGTAGCTCACACATCCCCAAAACATCAGCTATCCCCCTCCGTGTTTTACAGGCCTTGTTGACTTGTCTCCAAATGTAGCTCAGTTTTGGTCTAATCACTCCAAATGACTTTGTGCCAGAAGGTTTAAGGCTTGTCTCTCTGCTGTTTGGCGTATTGTAAGCGGGATACTTTGCGGCATTTGCATAGTAATGGCTTTCTTCTGGCGACTCAACCATGCAGCCCATCTTTCTTCAAGTGCCTCCTTATTGTGCATCTTGAAACAGCCACACCAGATGTTTGCAGAGAGTCCTATATTTCACCTGAAGTTATTTGTGGGTTTTTCTTTTCAGTTGTGGCTGAAAATTTAGTTGGTCTACCTGACTGTGGGTTGGTTTCAACAGAACCCCTCATTTTCCACTTCTTGATTAGAGTTTGAACACTGCTGATAGGCTATCTCAATTCCTTGGATATCTTTTTATATCCCTTTCCTGTTTTTAATACAGTTCAACTACCTTTTCCCACAGATTTTTTGACAATTCTTTTGCTTTCCCCGTGACTCAGAATCCAGAAATGTCAGTGCAGCACTGGATGAAAGATACAAGGGTCTGTCAGGAGTCCAGAAACTCATTGACGTTTTATACACACACACTAATTACAAGCAAACAGATCACAGGTGAGGATGCTTACCTTTAATAGCCATTAAAAGCCCTTTGTGTCAACTTGTGTGCATGTTATCAGGCCAAAATCTTTTGACCAGGGTAATTTGGGTAGTTTCTGCTGTCATTATGATTTAAAAAGAGTAAATACAGTTGATTGATAATAAATGGCTTCAGCCAAACACTAACCATGAGCGAAAGAAATGTTTTTGTGTTATCAATCTTATTCTCTGAAAAATGGCCAAGAAATCATAAATTCTTCCAGGGTATGTAAACTTATGAGCACAACTGTAATTGCCCATCAGTGCAACATACCATTGTCCATCAGTGTAGGGTATCAGTGCCCATCCATGCAGCGTATCATTGCCCAGTCAGTGCAGAATACCATTGCCCACCAGTGCAGTGTATCATTGCCCATCAGTGCAGCATATCCTTGCCCATATGTGCAGCATATCATTGCCCATCAGTGCAGCATACCATTGCCTATCAGTGCAGCATATCATTGCCCATCAGTACAGTGTATCATTGCCCATTATTGCCCATCAGTGGAGGATATCAGTGCCCATCAGTGCAGCATATCATTGCCCAACAGTGCAGCATATCATTGTCCATCACTGCAGCATACCATTGCCCATCAGTGCAGCCTATCATTGTCCATCAGTGCAGCATGCCATTGCCCATCGGTGCAGTGAATCATAGCCCATCAGTGCAGCATACCATTGCCTATCAGTGCCCATCAGTGCAGCGTATCATTGCCCATCAGTGCAGCATACCATTGCCCATCAGTGCAGTGTATCATTGTCCATCAGTGCAGCATACTATTGCTTATCAGTGCCCATCAGTGCAGCCTATCATTGCCCATCAGTGCAACATACCATTGCCCATCAGTGCAGTGTATCATTGCCCATCAATGCAGCATACCACTGCCTATCTGTGCCCATCAGTGCAGCATACCATTGCCCATCAGTGCAGTGTATCATTGCCCATCAGTGCAGCATACCATTTCTTATCAGTGTCCATCAGTGCAGCGTATTATTGCCCATCAGTGCAGCATACCATTGCCCATCAGTGCAGCATACCATTGCCCATCAGTGCAGCGTATTATTGCCCATCAGTGCAGCATATCATTGCCCATATGTGCAGCGTATCATTGGCCATCAGTGCAGCATATCAGTACCCATCCATGCAGCCTATTATTGACTATAAGTGCAGCCTCATCAGTGCCCATCAATGCATCAGGCAGGAATCAGGAGGATCTGCCAGCCAGATGACACAGAGCGAGGACCTCCCGCTGAGATGCTGCTTGTATATGAATAGCTGGCAGCTGTCAAACAAAGTCCTGCCTCCTGGACTGGCTACTCTAATAGACAGCACACTGGTTCAATGCTTGTCCAGGAGGCGGGACTTTGACAGCGGCTGGCTATTCATATACAAGCCGCGTCTCAGCGGGGAGATTCCCGCTCTATGTCATCCGGCTGTCTGATCCTTCTGACAGTTTCCTGGCTGATAGCTTCTGGCAGAAACGGTGCAGCATTTTGTACAGGACAAGAGATGGGCCCAGGGGGCAGGGAGCCCCCCTCCGGGCTGCTGTGATGGCCGCACACAGAAACGATCAGCCAGGAAACTGTCTGCCCAGTCCGTCCCTACTCCACATTCGCCCTTCACTAATTTCCACTTGCCAAATGGGAATAGAGGAGTGGAAATTTTGAGGGCTGTGTGTGCGGACACCTTGCTCCGGGGGGGGCACTTGTCCCCCCTTGCCCCCCATGCGGACGCCCATGCTTTCCTCATCAGTTCATCCCTCACAGCTACTACCTTTTGTTTCACCAGCCCCTCCCCATTAGATTGTAAGCTCACAGGAGCAGGACCCTCCTAACCCTCTTGTATTGAATTGTACTGTTGCTGTATTGTCTCCCATTATATTGTAAAGTGCTGCACAAACTGTTGGTGCTATATAAATCCTGTATAATAATAATAATAATCATATAATATTGTATGTGGTTTTCACTATGGCAGACAGTTACATTTATTCCTTCATAGTGCCCATGGGTGGATATATACAGTAACTTATTTGGTAAATTATATTTTGTAATGGATTAACTGTTAGGGTTCATGTACACTTGCTTTGGCTTCAACACACATTAAAGCGCCTACCGCTTCAACATGCATTTACGATGTGTTTTTGATGCTTCTGTGGTGCTTCGATGAAGCTTCGGTGGTGCTTCAATGAAGCTTTGGTGATGCTTTGGTGGAGTGTAGGGGATGCTTCCGTAAAGCTCTTTTGAAGCTTTGTTGAAGCTTGACAGATGCCATGGGTGTGGGTGTGGATATCTCATACCTGCAATTTCTCCAAAACAAAGTGAAGCTAAAGCTGAACTGCGCCTCTCAAAAGCTGCAGGTGCTTCACGCGAGCTTCAAGTGAGCTTTGTCATATAGTTTTATGGAGGCTTTGAAGACACTTTAAAGCACCACTAAAGCGACATGGGGTATCATTTTTGAACAGAGCTGAAGCAAAGCAAAGCAAAGCAAATGCAAGGTGTAAATAGGACTGTAAGCTAACCATTTTATTTAGTGACAGGGGCTTTGACTGGCATTCAGAGAGCTCCAACAAAGCCTATCCAAAGCCATGTTTTGAAGCAAGTGTAAACTAGCCCTTATACAATGTATTGTCATTCTTCTATTTTTGTAGTGGGATTGACCTTTTGGCAAGTAATTTCCAAATGTAACCGCATTCCTAAAGAAGCAAAGTTGAGCTGGAGAAAAGTACCTAACAAATATTTTTCTGTGGTAATTATCATCAAAATTCCACTTTATTTTCTGGTCTTTCAGTCAGTGACTGATGACTTTAGTAATACAATCCACACACAAAACTTGAATTGACATTTACTTTATTTTAACCCCTTCATGCTGACCATACGCAAATATGCAGCCCCACTGGACTGGGCTTTTTTTCCATGGGGAGCTCCGTGTGGCACACTCTCAGCACAGACACCATGGTCTCACCAATAGCTCCAGGCCCGGGACCCGAAACGTTAGATTCTGGGTCACCTGATTGCTGTGATAGCCTCTGATTGGCTATTGCAGGGATCAGACAATGTGAAGCTCGCCCCTACATTTTCTGTTTCTGTGAATGGATGAGACAGATACATTGGGGTTGATTTACTAAAGCTGGAGAGTGCCAAATCTGGTGCAGCTCTGCATAAAAGCCAATCAGCTTCCAGGATTTGTTGTCAAAGCTTAATTGAACAAGCTCAGGTTAGAAGCTGATTGGCTACCATGCACAGCTGCACCGGATTTTGCACTGTCCAGGTTTAGTAAATTAACCCCAGTGTATCTTTCTCTGTCCTTGCAGACATAGAAAAAAAAAATAATTATAAAAATATTTTAAAAAACCAAAACAAAAAAAAAAAACCTAGATCAAGGTTTGATGTAGGTCAGCCCCATGGTTAGCGTTTGGGTCAATGTCAGGGTCAAAGGTCAAGGTCAAAGTTCAAGTCCAGGGTCAAAGGTCATGGTCAGTATTTTTTGGACAGGATTTTTTTTAAAATTAGTATCAGTGTCAGTAATTGTCAATATCGGTGTGTTTTAGGCAGGATTTTAAAAAAATGTGCACTATTATTTTTGGGTTGTACTATGGGTACAAACAACAACTAACATACACATATGTGGTATTGCTGCCCTCTTCTGGAGCAGGAAAATTAATTTTGGGTTGTTCTTTGGTGGTAGGCTAGGGTAGTAGCAAGAAGTATACAGTTATATTTAAAAAAAATGTGTTTTACTGTTTTGGACCAGTTTTTCTTAGATAATAAAAAATATCAGGAGATATCCATTACTGTTTACCACCAAATGAAAGCCCACTTTGTCCTGAAAAAAACAGCTATAATCCACCTGGAAGCCCAAAGCAGTTGTGATAATATGTGCAGGTTTACTAACACATGTCAAAGTTGCAAAAGTGGGCTTAGGCATTAAGATTTGTCTTACCTTTAGACGCAAAGGGGTTAACTTAGATATTCTGCCTGGAAAAGGAAACAATGCACAATTTAAGTTTTTGGCCTATAGGAGAAGACCTGAGTTTCTGAAAAAAGTTGAGAACTGAAATTGAACCTGTTTTCAACTCTACAATGATTGACTTAAACAGAAGATCATAGTAACAGTGGAATGGACTGGGGGGGGGGGGGGGGTTCTGGGAGATGGTCGGAGTCCAGTGGTAGCCGCTTCATTCATTCACTAGGTGCTACAGTGACCTAAATGTCTTGGAACATGCATCTGTCAAATATTAATGGCATTGGTGCAGTGATGTGGCACCTTTAAAGATGCATGCCATTAGCAATATGCATAGGGACACTATGAGGTTCTACAAAGAAAGCTTGCTCAATGGTGAATGACACTTCTGCATGCATTGTTTTATCTATTCAAAGGGCAATGTAGTATGAAGCACCAAAAAAATATATGAAAAGGCAACATTAAATGTGCTTACTGGTAATAGATTGGAAATATGCCTGTGATGATAGTGAGGTATGATGAACTCCAAATGTGGAGAGAACTTTTATGCATCTCAAGTTCTCAACTTGTATTCATATTCTATATCTCCTGTGGTAATGGAGTTATCTTTCTAAAAGGTGGCTACACTTATGAAAAGGAAGATACTGTACTAGACACCAAACAGACCTATGTTACCATTTTCCACATTTAGTATCTAACAAATTGTAATGTCATTCTTTAAGTAATAGGTTGGTTGTAGGACTGTAAAATGCTGTATGGAAAAATGAATGTACCCAGTGTGTACATTTAGGACAGCCTTTCTCAACCTTTTCAACACCGAGGAACACCTGAAATTATTCTCCGGTCTCGGGGAACCCCTGCTAAAAATTAAAGATCTACAACTCATGATACATTAGTGTGATGGTCAATGGGAAGAATGCTCCTTACACTTGTGGTCATTGGGAAGAATTACCCCCTTACAGATAGCTAAAAAGATCAATGATGTCATTGGGAACTTATCTGAGAGGTAGAAATTGACCATTGCTCAAGGAACGCCTAGCAACCTCTGGAGGAACCCTAGGGTTCCACGGAACCCTGGTTGAGAAACCCTGATTTAGGGGCTGATTTCCTAAAGGCAAATAAACTGCATATGCTACAAGTGCAGTTGCTTCAGAGCTTCATAAATGAGGTGGGGTTCTGCTGACTTCCATCATCCAATCATGTGCCAGTGATAATGCTAATTTCCGGGTATTGTTATTATAAAATATCTTTTTTAAAATGGACATATCACGTACATTTTTTTAAACTCTATCACTAGACGTTGTCCCTGCTCAAGCATTAATTCTGACACCCCCAGCCCTTCTGAGCTCTCTGTCTGCCAGTCAGCCCTGCCCTGCTGATATTCGGTCTGCTGCAGTCCAGTCTACTCCAGAACAGTCTGCTACCTAATCCCTGCTCTACACAGTCAGCTTGTTGGCTCTCCATGCATGAATCAATCTCTGTCTCTAAGTACCTGCTAGGTGACTAAGAGGGTGCCTGCAGCTAAGTCCAGTTTTCAGGAGGAGGTGCACCAGTAGAACATTAGCTACCCCTTAGACTCCACCAGTGAAAGCAGTTGTGAGGAGGTGGGGGTTTTTCTTCCATGCTCCACATCAGCTCAAGGTGCAGGCTATAGCCCACAGCTAGTAACGCTCTGCACTAAAACAAAAAAAGGCAAAATTAATTTAAATATTTTACTTTTTTATAACCCTTTTTATTTTACTATTGTATATTTATATTAAAACATGTGGCAGCTTCTGTGTAAGTGTAAAGGGTAGAGTTGAGTGAACCCAAACTGTAAAGTTCGGGTTCATACCGGACTTTAGGGTGTCCGTGTCCCGTACCCGGACATTTGAGAAAAAGTCCGGATTCGGGTATTTTTTCACGCCTGTTGAATAGCTGCAGGGCAGCCAATCAATAAGCGTTTCACTCGTTTGCCCTTAGAATCCATCACAGCCATGCCTACTAATGGCATGGCTGTGATTGGCCAGTGCATCATGTGACCCAGCCTCTATAAGCTGGAGTCACGTAGTGCTGCATGTCACATCATGTCATACTAGTGTAGGGAGAGGATGCTGCTGCTGCTGTGAGGGACAGATTAGCTTTAGAAAATCATCTCATACTAGTGTAGGGAGAGGATGCTGCTGCTGCTGTGAGGGACAGATTAGCTTTAGAAAATCTGTTAAAAACAGTGATTTATTGGTGTGTGGGTGCTAGAGGAGATTTTTGTTTGCTAGAGTACATTTTGTTTGCTAAGCAAAGTGCCTCATATAACACCTAAGCGATTGTTCTGTTTGTTAGGTGGGCGTTTGCAGCCATTTTTGCAAGTGCAGTGCACTTGCAACTGCTTGTGTGTCAGGGACACTACTTTAATCATGTTTTGTTAGTTCAGTTGGCAACATTTTGGCATATTTAAATACTGCTTTTACATTGCAGTTTGACAAATTGAAAACATTTTTTTTGTGCAAAATATTACATTTGCGGGCCAGCGGGGCATTTCTTGCACAAAATTAAAAAGTGCGTCTACATTGCTGGTTTAAAAAAAATAAAAGTTCTAAATACTATATTTGCGGCCAGTGGTGCATTTCTTGTACAAAAATAAAACGTGTGTTTAGCACAGCAGGGGGCGTTATCACAGACAAGCGTAGCCGCCTGTCCACAGCCAACATGGACAAGCTGATGTTTATTAAAATGAACCAGGCATGGATCCCACAAGACTTGTCTGTACCTTGTGCAGAATAGACATTTATACCGGCCTCACACAGCCATTGGTATACTTAAGGTAACCTTTTTCTTTTATTTTATAGAACATAAATCTTGTATCAATCTTTTCTTTATTATTATTTTCAGACATTTTCTTTTTCCACATAACATAAAATACAAAATTGTCATTTCTGTTCACATCAGAGGGTAAATTATTTTTAACCGTCTTTATCAATTACGAGGGATCGCTCTACCATTTAGGGGTGCCTCTTATCCCTATATAATTTCTATTTCTTACATCATACCCTTCCTGTACTCTTCTCCTAATTCTCCGTAATGTATATATGACCTTCCACTCGCTCATTCATACCTAAGGAAAAAAAAAAAAAAAAGAGGGGGAAAAGGAGGGAAAGGGCCAGGAGTGGGGGGAAAACAAAGACATCTTCCCTCTCCCCTCCTTCTAGGAATCAGCATTTATATATACCGTGCAATATCTGCCGAGGTGCTGAATCTCTCCCATTGCCGCCATCTCTCCGGTACTGTGTATTTATTTTTTTCTTCTATTAAGATTGTTTTTTCTATATTCTGTATCACGTTCATCTCACATATCCATTCTTGTATGGAAAGGTTGTCTGTTTTACGCCAGTTACGAGCTATTATGGTACGTGCTGCCGTTAACATATATCCCCATATATCTTCCTTTATCTTTTTTATCGAGCCTGGAATAATTGACAACACTGCCATCTTTATATTTAACTGCATAGTTGTATCAGTTATATCCTGGTAAATATTAAGAATTTTCTGCCAGAAGTCTATAGCTAGCGGACATTTGTACCAAATATGTGTCATATTGCCTTTCTCTTTCCCGCGCCTCCAGCATGTTTCTTGATTGTTTTTATCTATTTTATATAGGTCCGTTGGGCATCTATACCATCTAGTTATTAATTTATATCCTCTTTCTTGATGCTTTGTAGAGGCCGAGAGATTGTGAATTACTCTAAACGCTTTTTCCCATTCTTGAATAGGGATTTTCATTCCTAACTCCTTTTCCCATTTTTTAATGTAAATTAATTCTGTAATTGGGCTATTAGAAATTAATAACTTATATATCTTAGAAAGTCCATGTGCTGGTTTATTCTCTTGTAATAATAATTTTTCGAATTTCGTTATCGGCCTATCTATCGTTTCTTTCTGTTGTATGTATTTAATGAATGTATTTAGTTGGTGATGTTGAACCCATTTACATTTGTTGTCTGGGCCAATTTCTTCTAATGGGCGAATTTTTCCCTCTTCTATTGTTTGAATAATTCTTGTATCGTCCCTATTCTTCCATTTAAGAAATGTCTGGGCTTTGAGTGCTGGCAGAAATTCCGGGTTAGAGAATAATGGAGTCATAGGTCCTATATATGAGGATAAGATCTTTTTACGTAGTATACTATCCCATGTTTTCATTGTTGATGCCACTAAAAGGGGTAGATCTTTCATCTTGGGTCTCCGGCATGGGTTGATCCAGGGTAATGATTTAAGTTTAAGGGGGGATATATCCTCTTCTATTTTTACCCATTGTTTAGTTTTCCCGTTATGGAACCAGTCCACTATCCTTACCATAGATGCTGCTCTAGCATATGCCCTGAAATCTGGCAGAGCTAGGCCGCCCTCAGTCTTTGCTCTCGTTAAGATCTCACTTTTTATTCTAGCTGATTTATGGGCCCATATAAAACTATTGATTGTCTTCCGTAATATTTTCATAATGTTGATCGATGGGCATATTGGGATTGTTTGGAATATATATAAGATCTTTGGAAGAACATCCATTTTTATAATATTTATTCTACCGACAAGGGAGAAGGTTAGTTTATTATATTTTTGTATTGATGTTATTACCTTACGGGTTATAGGTAGGAGGTTCATCTCTATTAGTTTTGTTAAATCTTTTGGAATATATATTCCCAAATATTTGATGGATGTCTCTTGCCATTTAAAGAGATAATTCTCTCTGAGAGGTCGCATAACATTTTCTGGTATTGAGATGTTTAAAGCTTCCGTTTTATTATAATTGACCTTGAAGTTACTCATGTTTCCAAATTTTTTAAGCTCTTTAATAAGATTAGGTAATGTCACTGTTGGATTTGTTGCGTAAATTAGAAGGTCATCAGCGTATACTGCCATTTTATATTCCTTTTCTCTTATTTGTATTCCCTGAATATCTGGGTTATTACGTATGGCTGTTGTTAGGTGTTCCATTACGATTACATACAAAAGGGGAGATAAGGGACAACCCTGACGAGTACCGTTTGATATCTTTATATTATCCGATAATGTTCCGTTTATACGGACCTTTGCTTTAGGATTAACATAAAAGGCCATTATTTTCTGAATAATTTTGGGTCCCAATCCTAGTTGTTTTAGTGACTCTTCCATAAAGTCCCATCCTACTCTGTCAAAAGCCTTTTCGGCATCTATTGACAGCAAGCATGCAGGTATATCCTTCTTCCGAGCGTGTTCTATTAGTGTTATTGTTTTCATTATGTTGTCTCTAGCCTCTCGTCCTTTCATGAAGCCCACTTGGTCCAGATCAATATGTTCTGGTAAGATAGGCGTCAATCTTTCTGCGATTATTTTAGAATATAAGCGTATGTCAATGTTAGTTAAAGATATTGGACGATAGTTACTGCATATCGTATGGTCCTTATCCGGCTTGGGAATCAAGGATATGTGTGCCTCCATGCTTTGTGGGGCAAATGGTTGCCTGGTCTACCTAAGTGGGGTTCTAAAATATTTTAAAAACCTCTTTATAACTGTGGTTATAATCCTTTTTGTAAATTACGGTATAGACGGGAGGTTGGTAAACGGGGTGTTTCGTACCTCCGTGTGTATAG
>BLSH010047373.1:1734114-1764237 GCA_018402905.1 Glandirana rugosa | reverse complement strand
CCATTGTTTTAGCTTTATCTTGTATGTCCTGCAGGGAACTCTTTATGGTTTGTATTTCGGTTTTGTATGATGTTTCTAACCTATACACGTATCTGTCCATATCTTCTCTGGTGGGGAGCGATCTAATATAGGACTGCATGTCCCATGTACCCTTCTCTATTTCCTCTGTATCCACTCGGGGCCTTTGTAATGTTGTGAAGGAGGTTTGATTTGATTGTTCTAGGTCTAGCAAGCTTGAGGATGAGTTACCATCTTCTATTCCTGACATTTCATGTTGACTTTGTGATTGGTTAAAGTAGCCCTTTATGTCAGGTTTTTGTGTTTGTATTTTGCTGGATTTATTTGTAGTGTTAGCTGCACCTTTTTTTCCTTGCTGAGGCTGAGTAGATTTTCCAGGCATTTTGTTGATTTTATTGGTCAGATTTCTGAGCTCTATCGGGTCTTTATCGGATCAATCCGTGGCAATGATAATAATATGAAGTAACAGTGGAGGTGTATATATGTCTTAGCCATGAAGGTTATGTGGGCTTTACATTGCTTCCTCCAGGTATACTATCCGATAAATCAGTATAACCACTATGTCCATTCAGGCTTTATCCACTCCTCCACTGTATCAGCCTCCCTTTGTCCTTTCTCTTGTGCTCGATATGCGATTTATATCCTTCTCTCAGTCCTTTTCCTTTTCCTTTTCTTTTCCTCCTTCCTCCCCTCTCTCCTTTCTACCTTCTCCTTCTCCTTTATTGTGTATTAAGTGCAGAAGTAAAAAGTCACTCACCGATTTTCCCTTGTTATAGGAGTCTCGTGTCCTTCCCTTCTCCGTACTAATTCCTGGAGGAGTAAGTTCCCCTTATCCGTGCCCGTTCCTGCACAATGTGCAGATCTGGTTAGAGCCGGAGCCGGGTTTGCGGGAGGAGGCACCGCTTGAAGCCCCCATCGGAGCAGGTCTACTCCGATGGGCTGAGCGTTGAAAAGACCGGTTGGGGGTCTGTATATGAGTCCGTGCGGGGTCTGAAGAGGATCCGTGCCGGGCTTCCAACGCGAGCGCCGCTCTGTGCCTCCACCGGGATTGACTCACATCGGGGGTTGGTGGTAAGAAGATCTGGCGGGGCTCCGTGCGTGGATCCAAGGAGGTTTCCCGCTGGCTCTGCTGTTTTGCTAATGCGGGTTTGCGTCCGGGGGTTGAGTATCGGGAGGCTGGATGAGGCACCTCCGAGTCTCCGGTCCTCTTTACCTCTTCCCCTATCGCTCCGACTGGGCAAGATTCGGTTAGATAAAATTCATCTAACTAGCCAGGTCAGTGCTCCTTTCCGTCCGTTACGACTTCGGGATATTACTCCATCAGAGACTCTAATCAGAGCAGCTCATAACTCTGTTACGGGGACGGCGTGTGTCTCCACGTGGAGACGATCCTCACCGGGCGGCCATCTTGGTCAGCGGCTCCTCCCCCTATCTGTATTTGTTTGTTTAGAACATAAATCTTTATTGGAATGTGTAACAGGAAAAACATGAAAAATAAACCATGGTACATTTTATATGGAAAAAGTGAACCCGTGCTAGAACATCTCTGGCTTTGTCTGCAGATAGTGATCTTTTTTTTTTTAATATGTCTCAATATTTTGGGGGTTTCCCCAATTAGAAAAAAAAAACAAACAAACAAAAAACAGTGTTGGCTACCTCCTCCTCCTCTACCGCCACTTCCACCTACACCGCTACAGTCACCGCCTCCTCAACCTCCTACTCCACATCCACCTCCTCCTCCTTTTTATTTTTTTTTATGTGATTTTAAGTTATTTTCCTATCCACATTTGTTTGCAGGGCACTTGTCCTACTCTTACCCCCATTTTGCTTCCTTTTGCAGCCCTCTAGCCCTTTCCAGGACTTTTTTTGAGCCATTTTAGTGACCAAAAGTTTGGGTCGCCATTGACTTCAATGGTGTTTGGGGTCAAGTTCAGGGCGGAACTCAAACTTTTTCACGAAGTTCGGCCAAACCCGCCGAACCCGAACATCCAGGTGTCCGCTCAACTCTAGTAAAGGGTTAACTACTCATTTAACCTGTCCCAGTCATGATAATTCTCAGTTTAATTATGCTGGTGCTTAGATTGGTGTCACGAAAGCTGGAAAATCTCTGCAGGTTGAGGCTGAGAGTAATTATTATATAAAAATTAAAAAAGCCCTGCACTTATCCCTCTCAAAAACAGTCAATGTGCAAAAGTATATATTAAATGAAACACAATCAGTGAAAAAAGAAACACAATCTGCAAGAAAGAAAAAGCTGCAACCTGTTAAGTCTCAACACAAGACTATGGTAAATTGGATAAAAAGCTAGGTGCGCTAATCCTGTGCTGCAATAAATGATTAGTAGTACTCAAGGAAACACCAACAATACCATACCATCTAAAATGAAATATTTGTGAAAAAAAACAAAACCTTAATGTATCAAAAACTGCCCATGCATAAGTCCAAAAAAACTCATTAATAAAAGAAAAATAGTAGTGGTACCCAAGTGATGCTGATAAAATGCTGGCAAAAAGAAAAACAAAACAGTGTGATAAAAAATGTCAATGATCCAAGAAGGATCAAGAGATCAAGGTGTCCATAGGAATCCCTTCACCATACACACTCGCCTCTTACCAGAAATATTGGATCTCATATAATGGAGATCACGCACGCTTGTTAATCTCAGTGGTCTCAGCAGTCTTGATTATCACAGGGGGGCAAGGCACTGATTCCCAGGAACTGGCGGCAGTGATTCCAAAACAATAACTTCCACAATACGATACCAAGGGTTGAGAGATCTAGTGTAAATGCTCTCAAACTATGCAGAAAGAGGAGGGAAGCCTCATGGTGTAATATGTTCCAAATAGTTATTAAACAATAAAGTATACACTTACATTGAAGCTTCTTAAAATCGGCATAAGACATGGCAAAGCAAAGCAGCGGTCGACATCAGCCTCCTCGTGCGAGGATGACGTCACAGATAGTTGCTCTACCTGACGTGTTTAACAGGCTTTAACAGGGAAAGGAGACTGGGGCTGGGTTCATACCTATGTGAATTGGATGCGGCTTAAACCGCATCCAATTCGCAGGACACTTGAAAACACATTGTGAACACATATGTGCGGTGCATTCGCACTCCGCATTGCACAAAAAATGTGTGCCTTTTCTGTACAGTGCGGTGCAAATTCCCAGCCCGTTGAGTTCAATGGGAGTGCATCTAACACGGAGATGCACTCTGCACTGAACGGGGATATTTCCCCTGCTCGTGGCCCCTCCCCCTCCCTCCCCCCACAGCTGCTGCGCTGTGGGAACAGACAGGAGCCGCCGAACGGTGGCTCCGCCCCTTCCCGGCAACAGACAGGCTGGAATTCGCACCGGGCAGGTGTGAATCCAGCCTTAGAGTAATTATTACAGTGCCAACACATTTTGAGGATAAGCACATCCTTTTCTTGAGGGTTTATGGTGGGTGAAATATAAAAATTATTGTATCAAAAGTGATTTTTCAACATGTATGTGGCTGTGACTAGCCCTAAGTACCGGTGCTGCAACTGCAGTAATGTCATGCTCCAGCAGATCAGACATTTATGCCCAGTTTGATGGTGCAACATGCGCCTGCGAGTGCAAGCAGCAGAGCAAAGTACCAAATTAAGGAAACACAAAGAGGGGTTCAGTTGACCTACTGTCAGTGAATACCAGCATATTAATGATATAGGCATTAGAGGGAGGGCATTTCAAATAAAAAGTAAAAGCAAAAGCAAAGTGTTTTAGAAATTCGATTGCCATATTGTAAAGTAGTGTTTTACAGTAAGTATTTAAATAGAACTATAGGGAAAACTGTTTTTGTTTTTCATTTTGAATAGCATAATGGAGGATTTTAACCCCTGTCAGATTTTTTTTTTGCCCTTGAGGAGATTTACCTTCACTTCCTTTCCCATAGCCAAAACAGGAAGTGACACCTCTTCATCGCATCCATTTAGAGAATGCTTTGCTTGTCTGTGTCAAGTGGACAATCTCCTGTGTTCACAATGCATCAGAGCAGCTGATCGGCACAATAGTACCGATCCCTACTACAATGATTTTCAGCTCCCAGGGAGATCAACCTGGTGTGATATATGCATTGTTACATTGGTCCATAATATATAAATAAATTGGCCCATAAATATCCATACCTGGAATACTTATTTAAGCAAGCTGGTCTATTAGTATGTTTTTTTCCAAATAAAAGTTTTCAAAAAATGTAAAGTAATGACTAACTGCACTAGAATGCATAAAGGAAAGACGTAGCAAGACTGAGTGGAAAAAGTAGCTTATTGTGTATATATAGCACACTAGAGTATTTGACCAAAATATGCCAAACCTAGTAAAGCAGTTGTGATGAATGGACACCACTGCCCAATTCAACCATTTTGAAAAAGTTAACTTTTCTGAAACCGAGACATGCTTATACTGACAGATTTTAGAAATATCAGTTCAGGCCTTAAATTTTTTTGTGTCACTCAGCTCATTTACTTTTCTGCAAAATCTATCTATGCATTGTGAGAAGTGCTATTCTTAAGGATACCAAACACTCTGATATCCAAAGAATGTTGATTTCTCAGTTTTAAATGAACTAGTACTTTAAAGCAAAAATATAAACACAACACAAAATTGAGTAATAAATAAGCCCAAACCTTCTTGCTTGTGTCTGCATTGTGGTTTTGGTTGCATAATTTTTTAGAAAATGATTCCTATGAGATTTAAAGTGTATGTTAAGCTTCATGTCATGTTTTATGAAAAACTCACGAGCATATAGACCAACACCATGAAACAGTTCAGAAATATTTGGGCCAACTTCCACCTTATTCCTACCTTCTGTGAGGACTACTTGACTTGAAACTTTTTGCATTTGGCTTTGACCCATGCTTCCTTCTTCTCGCCCACCCCTTCCTCTCCCTTCTTCATCTCACTCACTCACTCCTTCCCTTTAACTTTTTTCACCCACTTTCCTACCCATTATGGTTATGTTGCCTTTACCTGACGGTGTACCCAAATGGCTTATTTTTTATGTTACTGACTCAAAAAAGCTAATTTAAAATTGTGTTGAAGGAGAAAAAAAGGGTACCTAAAGCCAAAAACATTTTTCTAGCTTTAGTGAGGGAAGGATTAGTACTCTTGCTGTTATTTTCTGCCTTCTGGGATGCATTAGTTATATTTACCCTTGCTTACTGTCCTGCTGACAATAGCATTGCCAGACAGGAAGTGAGGGAAAATCTACAACAGGAACACAAATAGCAATAAAAGTATCAACAAAAGTAATACGGGCACCACTACAGTGATCACAGGGTTAAGAAACGTTTTTAATTGAATGATTGGTAGAAATCATTGGTAGACTCCATTTTTTGGGGCTGAACCTTATACATGTGGGCAGCCTCAGCAAAGCAAGTCAGCTTAATCAATAAAATGGTATTTCAAAACATTGGGTGTTAAAAATACAAAATGAAAGGATGCTCCAGATGGCTGCACACCTTGTGGATTTTAATTAATCAGAATACAGATACAAAAGGGATAAAATCACAGTGGGGGAAGGAAATATATTGACGTGTTTCTTGCTATACTAGCATTTAATTATACCAAGCTGTTTTGTATCTGTATTTTGATGAATTAAAGTCCACAAGGTGTGCAGCCATCCGAAGCATCCTTTCATTCCAAGCGAGCTCGGTTAGCATCCGTGTATGGTGGTTGAGCAGTGGATGGCATTGGAGGAACATGAGTAGAGGGGTGTAAATCTTTTTAAAATCTTAAGTTGATCTTAAATTTTAAGATCTGGCACCACTGTTAGGCTGGCCATACATGAATCATTTTTTTTTCCGTTTAACCAGCATGTTGAATGAAAGAAAAGTACTCAAACCCCCCATCCACACTCTTGCTCTGCTACTGTATTTTGACAGTGGGAGAACGCACTGATCAACATTAATTGAGAGAAAAATTTCCAACAGGCTGGTTGTACACAAATCAATTGATAGATCGACTTGTGTGCAACCAGCCTGCCCATACATGGATTGAAATTTGTCTGGGTCCTGCTTAACCAGCCAAATTGTGATCCATGTATGGCGGCCTTTTATTATGCCCTGAGCAATAAAACTTCTAACAGATTTCTAATCTTTTTTTCTAATGTACTCTATGAAAGAAAAGCACACGTATTTCTGTGTGGGTGTTGGATAGTTACTTCCTGTCTGATAAAAAAAGTTGTCAGCAGGACAGGAAGTGAGTGAAAATCTCTCTAACAGAGCCCAGGATAGTAGTAAAAAGCAGCAGTAAAAAGCTGACAGATGTTCTCACCCCTCCCGACTCTATCCAAAACGCTAAGGCTGAATTCACACTGTGTGATGACCGACATTTTACTGCATTGTAAAATATTGGTCTATTCAAGGACACACACAAACCAATTGTTTTCTGTGTGCCCCATTCACATTACAACACAGTCCAGTGCTGCACTGCAGCGAGCTGCGATAAAATGCAGACATGCTACATTTTATTGCAGCACATCATACATGATTACATGCCACTGTACAGAAGCACATGCTGCTGCACAGTGACATGAATGAAGTGTAAATTTCATTAAGAAAATAGAGAGCCGTGTGATGCGCTGAATAGCACACTAATATACCCCTTACTGCAGCCAGGACAGACCGCTTCTGTAGAGAAAACCACTGCAGTTTACCTCTCTGGCAACTGTCTATTGTATGTGAATACAGCCATAAAAAAAAAAGGTTTGGCTGGACATACACTTTAACCACTTGCTTACTGGGCACTTAAACCCCCCTCCTGGCCAGACCAATTTTCAGCTTTCAGCGCTGTCGCATTTTGAATTACAATTGCGCAGTCCTGCGACGTTGTACCCAAACAACATTTTTTACATTTTTTCCCCACAAATAGAGCTTTCTTTTGGTGGTATTTGATCACCTCTGCGATTTTTATTTTTTGTGCTATAAATAAACAAAAAGCGACAATTTTGAAAAAAGAACAATTTTTTAACTTTTTGCTATAATATATATATCAAAAAATAAAATAAAAGAACTAATTTATTCATCAGTGTAGGCCAATATATATATTCTCCTACATATTTTTGGTAAAAAAAATCACAATAGGCGTATATTGATTGGGTTGCGCAAAAGTTATAGCGTCTACAAACTATGGGAATAGATTTATGGCGTTTTTATTTTATTTATTTTTTTTACTGGTAATGGCGGCGATCTGCGTTTTTTATCGGGACTGCAATATTGCGGCGGACAGATCAGACTTTTTTGACGCTTTTTTGGGACCAATGACATTTATACAGCGGTCAGAGCTAAAAATAGCCACTGATTACTGTATATATGTCACTGGCAGGGAAGGGGTTAGCCTGCAGGGGGTAATCAAGAGGTTAACTGTGTTCCCTCACTTTGTTATAATTGTATGGGCACTGGGCTGGCAGGGACATAACAGATCTAACTGATCCCAATGACAGGGATCCCCTGACAGAACGGGGAACCGCCGTGTTTACATTGTGAACGTTCCCCATTCTGCCTCTGTATTAGGCGATCACAGGTCGCCAGCGGACATTGAGTCCGCCCGACCCACGGGCACGCTCACGCAGCATGCGACGGGCATGAGAGTGTGCCGCCAGCGGCTGTGAGGGTGCGCGGGGAGCGTGCAAAGGGGTGGACGCCCATGGTCCGCACTGTAGCCGTCTTTTGGTTATAGTGCGGATCTGTAGTGGTTAAGGGCTCGTTTACACTTACTTCAAAACATGGCTTTGGGGATGCTTTTTTTTAAAAATTCTCTAAGTGCCAGTCAAAGCCCCGTCACTAAATAAAATGGTTAGCTTACAGTCCTGTTTACACTTTGCATTTGCCTCCATAGAAGTCTATAACCAAACTCACTTGAAGCACCTGCAACTTTTGATAGGCTTTAATTCAGCTTTAGCTTCACTTTGTTTTGGACAAATTGCAGGTATGAGATATCAACACACAGACACAGGGCATCTGCCAAGCTTCATTATGGCTTGTTTACACCTGCTTCAAAACAAGGCTTTCGGACAAGCTTTTTTTAAAGCTCTCTGAATGCCAGTCAAAGCCCCAGTCACTAAATAAAATGGTTAGCTTACAGACCTATTTACACCTTGCATTTTCTTAGCTTTGCTTCACTTCAAAATGAATACCCCATGTTGCTTTAGTGGTGCTTCAAAATATCTTCAAAGCCTCCATGGAAGTCTATGAAAAAGCTTGCTTGAAGCACCTGACGCTTTTGAGAGGCTTTACTCAGCTTTAGCTTCACTTTGTTTTGGAGAAATGGCAGGTATGAGATATCACCACACATACTGGACATCTGCCAAGCTTCATTAAAGCTTCAAAAAAGCACCACCGGAGCATCATTGAAGCACCATCGAAGAATCACAGAAGCATCAACAACACATCAAAAAAGCATGTTGAAGCGGTAGGCACTTTAATGTGTGTTGAAGTTGCAGGAAGTGTAAACAAGCCCTTAGGGCTAGTTTTCACTCGCTTCAAAACATGGCTTCAGACAGGCTTTGTTAAAGCTCTCTTAACGCCAGTCAAAGCTCATGTCACTAAATAAAATGGTTAGCTTACAGTCCTGTTTACACCTTGTGTTTGCTTTGCTTTGCTTCGGCTTTGCTTCAAAAATGATACCCCATGTAGCTTTAGTGGTGCTTCAAAGCCTCTTCAAAGCCTCCATAGAAGTCTATGACAAAGCTTGTTTGAAGCTCGCTTGAAGCACCTGTGGCTTTTGAGAGACTTTGATTCAGCTTTAGCTTTACTTTGTTTTGGAGAAATTGCAGGTATGAGATATCAACACACACACAGGGCATCTGCCAAGCTTCAACATTACTAAAGCAGCACCAAAACCTCATCAAAGCACCACCGAAACCTCATTGAAGCACCACTGAAGCCTCATTGAAACACCACCGAAGCCTTGTTGAAGCACCACCGAAGCATCAAAACACATCATAAAAGCTTGTTGAAGCAGTATAAGCTTTAATGTGCATTGAAGCCGAGGCATGTGTAAATGAGCCATTAAGGTGAACATTTTGAGTGGCACTAGGTGCAGGGAAGGAAGCGTGTGGTAATCAGATGCACAAGAAGAATTCATTTATGGACACTTGTGGACTTTATATATGTGTATTGATATTTTGACATATTTGCGCATGGATATTTTATGTTAGGCCTTTGGGTCCAGAACTATTGCACTGCTTGGGTTCCCCAAATATTGCACAGAACCCATTGGGGGTGATTTAGTAAAGCTGGAGAGTGCAAAATCTGGTGCAATTCTACACAGAAGCCAATCAGCTTCCAGGTTTCTTTGTCAGAGCTTAATTGAACAAGCTGAAGTTAGATGCTGATTGGCTACCATGCACAGCTGCACCAGATTTTGCACTCTCTAACTTTAGTAAATCAACCCCACTGTTTGGGTGTATATATATATCACCTGGAAAATGGAAGTGTGGGAGTTTTAAACTAAACTTTAATTAATGTTAAGCTTAAAAACAAAGACACGACAAGTGGACTTTAATGTTTCTTGACGTGGATTTGATAAATAGACTGTGCACTTTACAAGTGCAGTTGCTCCAAAACATAGTAAATGAGGTGAAGCTCTGCTGACTTCTATCATCCAATCATGTGAAAGAAAAATGCTGTTTTTTTTTCTTTGCATATGATTGGGTATTCTTTGCAGACTGAAGCCTCGCCTCATTTACTAAGTTATGGAGCAATTGCACTTGAAAGAGTTCAGTCTATTTAACTTTAGTAAACCCAGCCCTTTGTCTTGACTGAAACCATCTTTAAATATCAACAAATTAAAATAACATCATATTCTCTTTTACTCCATAATATTGGTTCTAATAAAAAAAAACAGGGTTTGTTTTATTTCCCTATTAATGAATCCCTTTTTATATGTGCTCCCATTTATAAATTGGGCTCCTTTTAGTGTAGCCTCACCAAGCCTTCCTGACAAAAATGGAAACGGAAACTAATGCCTATTAATCAAAGAACAAATTGAAAATCTCATGTATCTTCCCTACAGCACACGAGCAGGAAACAAGTCTCCCCGATCTAAAACCGTGCAAGCAACAGGAATCCATTGCTTTTAATTTGTCTATGCCTCTTATTTGATACCACCAATATTAATAGTGTTGGAAGAAAATCCTGCAGTCATTAATCATAATAATTAATCAGATCCAATTATATTCCACATAAATGTGAACAAATTGCTGAAGAAATAATGATCTATCACCAAGATGTCAGAAGCAAAAAAGAAAGTACAACAATAATTAGGAGCCTGTTTTTTTAATCTGTGTATAAGAGCATCTGATTTTAACGATATGATCATCTGATGATGTAATTAGTGTAGAGTGCAATAATCTGAAAATCTATCGTACAAAAGGCAAATTAATGACTGAGAATAATCTAGTGGTTGGTATAACAGGGGATGCAACAACAGTGTAATTTTCCCTTTTTATCTTTTTTAACCTTTGTAAAAATGAAAAAGGATAAAGCAGCTATATACAATAAATAAAAGTGGTCTATCTATCTATCTATCTATCTATCTATCTATCTATCTATCTGTCTATCTTTTGTATATGGGAGTATAATATTATTTTTTAGATGTACAGTTTCAAATGCACAGTGGTGTTGTACACTTACACACATGTATCAATTCCATATTGCTATGTTATATAATAAAAAGTGAATTTAATACCATCACATGTAGTTTACATCAAAATATTTTTAGACATTCACAAATATGTTGAGGAATTATTTGAATAATACATGTTATATATTTGTTATATTGTTTTACACATTTTTATAACATTGTTTTATTATTAAAGTATCATAACTGTAACAATACAAACTGAGGAATATTTGTAGTTTGAAAAATGCAGCATGCTTGTTTTTCCTTTTGCATAGCAGCATTAGATTCTGTGTCATTTCATCTCTTCTTTTTATTATTTGCACAATAATAAAATTGCTTCGGCTGTTAATTAGATTTTGGCCCTGTTGTTTGTTAGATGGGGGAAATAAAAAAAGTGCTGTTGCTTAAAGAGCTTACTGGACATAAGCAAAGGGGGCTTAGGGACATTTGCTACAGCACTTGAAGAATGAGTGCTAGTCTAGGCTTAAAATATTGTTCAGCTATAAGCACTGCAGTTTGTAGTTTTTTGATCTCAGCGTTATGACCACTACAAAGAAATAAAACCTTATCTTACCTCTCCCAGTATCTCCTTCCGCAGACCTCAATAATGCATTAAAACATCTGGAAGTACAGTAATTTCAGCTATAAGAGATAAGAGTGGGCATGGAACAGGTAAACCCTACAAAGTCATTGCGTTGACAAGAACTGATTGCTATTTGGTATCATAAAATATGAAGCATGATTTCCATGCTTGCTCGTGTTCATTGCCATTATCAGAAAAGCTATGTCAGTTATTTATTATTTAATCTTTTTTTTTCTGGAGTTTTTAATGAGGTGGCTAAATGGGGTGCTATATTATTTTTTTTACTGATTTGTATTTTGTATTTTTTGTTATAGCATTTTTATTTATGTTGTTTTTTAATGGATTGATTGATAAATTGGTTGACTGGCTTTGGATTATACAACGGTGCGTTTTTTCTGTTCTCTTTTTTAACAGTTGATGCCGAGTTCCTAGACAATACACACGGATTGTAAACAGGCAAGGAAATGGCTTTTTTTTCTTTTACTGGTATCTAGTGCTAATTGCTACTTTCTCAAGGGTATAAAATTAATCACCTGCTAGATTTACAGTCTGTAGGCTGAGACCTGAGGATGGAGGCAATAAGAAAAGCTCTTCAGGGACTTATCATATGGCGATTCTAAATATCAGTCTCTATGCATATGTAAATTAGAAACAAAGTTTTTTCAAAAGCTCAAGTGTGCTAATTTCAAACAGGAAAGACTAAAGCTTGCTTTTAGCAGCTGTTTAACGTCTGCTGGTGGGTGGTAGAAGAAGCTCAGAATACAAGCAAACATCACGGCATGGGTAATGAAGCAACATTTTCATGAGCATAAATAATTCTGTTTATATCTTTCTTCTGAAGAATTTAGATCCCAACGTTTGGATTGAAGGGTTAAGTGGGCATGTAAAGAAAGCTTCAACTGAACTTGATTTGTTCCTTCATCCCGTTGTTGTCTTGGTATAATGCAGGGTAACAGTCATACATTTATTTATTTATGTTGTTCATTTATATAAAACCAACAGAGTATGTATCACTTTACAGATTGAGTAGAACTATTTATATACAGTAAGTCTCTGTGTGCGGCTGACAATCTAGACTCCACTGAAGTTATGTGGACACAAACACAATTAGGTTGATTTAGGTAAAAGAAAATTAAAGAGGAACTCCAGTTTGTATTTTTTTTTGTTCTTACGTTTGCTGCTTGGGGATGTCTGAAACCAAAGTACAAAATAGAAACCTATACAACCACAAACACACATATATATGGGACAGGAGGGAAACTAACAACAGGCCCCAAGTCAATAATATGATTCTGAACTGAAATGGAAGCACCACACATTTGAGTCTGAAATTACGTTTATGACATATTAACTGTGTACAATACCCAATGTGTTTTGTTGGTTTGACATTACCCCCTTCATCAGAGCTCAACACAGGATAAAACTTGGATGGACTCTGTGACTTCACAGATCTGTATTAGAACCAGTAATGAACACTGCTTCTGGAGTTACAACTTGATAGCAGTTGCTGAGCAGCAATGGAGGCTTAGTACTGGTTGTGATATAGATCTATGAAGTCACTGCTTACTCTGAATCCATCCAAGTTTTCTTCTCCAATAGTTATTTATTATTTTAGTAAAGCACAAGAGTTACAAATAGTTGTTTAAGACAGAAGCTCTAGTAAGGCACAATGAGAAATTGTAGCAGGAATGTATGCATGAAGAGCAGCATACTGTGCCGTGAGATGAAGATCACTACACAATACAGAATTTTTGAACCCCTAATTGTTTCACCCATTCGGCTCCACAAAATGGGGTTTGAGTGTATCCAAGTTTTATCCTGTGTTGAGCTCTGAAGAAGAGTGTTGCTGGCTATTGTACCCAGTTAATATTTGGAAAAACTTAATTTCAAGTTCAAAACTTTGGGTGTGAAACTTCAATTTCCAGTTCAAAATGTTGTCTATATACCCCAGATTGGCTGTGGTTGCTCCTTGGTGTATGAAAGCTGCCTACCCACCAATAAAATGCAATGCAGGGTCCACTCTTATCACCTACAGGTTCCAGTGCCATCAATCTAATGCCCCAGAGCAAGACAGGGACCACACCTATCATCACCTACAGATTCCGGTGCCATCAATCTACTGCCCCAGAGCATGAAAATTGTTCTAACCATTGAGCTGCTAACAGTACATAGGCACTAAGCTTAGCAGTTCTTAATTAATTTACTTTGTAATTTTTTTTTAAATAATTTATTTTTTGTGCAAACTACTTACCTGCTCTTTAGCACTGCTCTCCATGTTCTCCTCTGATAGTGGTCACCATCCAATTTCTGTGTCTAATGACCCTCAGCCCCTTCCTGTGAGCCCTTTGCACCATGGACACATCCACTGGCCTCAGCATTGTCACTTAGCCTGTACCTACAGTTTACTGCTGTCATTGTCACAGTTTACATGTCACAGTGATGCAACGTGCTAGCACCATTGAAGCCTGCCCATACCCCAATGCTGAAGATGAAAAGAATGACAGAACTTGTAATGTGACTGCATGGAATACACCAGGAATTAAAGTTTGTATACCGTATATACTCGGGTATAAGCTGAGTTTTTCAGCACTTTTTTTGTGCTGAAAAAGACCCCCCTCGGCTTATACCCGAGTCACTGTCTGTGGGTGATCAGTAGTTTCACATTAAACAGAGCCGTGCTGCTTCTAAGAGCCGTTCTGTGCTTGTAACTGTGACTAAACACATTGGAATGTAGAGAATGCTGAGAGAGGTGTCAGATTTTCAGCTTGATGTCGGCAGGTGGGCAGGACAAGCTGATGTTAGCTGTTCAGTCCCGCCCACCTCCTGATCTCCATGAAGAGCTGCAGCTCTCTCTTAGCATTCTCTACCTTCCAATGTGATTAGTCACACTTACAAGCACAGAACGGCTCTTAGAAGCAGCACAGCTCTGTTTAATGTGAAACTACCTTACTCATCCCTTATGTGTTCTGGCTACAGTCTCTGTGTCCTGGCTAAAATCCCTCTGTCCTGGCTAATATCTCTGTGTCCTGGCTAATATCCCTGTGTCCTGGCTAAAATCCCTGTGTCCTGGCTAATATCCCTGTGTCCTGGCTAATATCCCTGTGTCCTGGCTAATATCCCTGTGTCCTGGCTAAAATCCCTGTGTCCTGGCTAAAATCCCTGTGTCCTGGCTAATATCCCTGTGTCCTGGCTAAAATCCCTGTGTTCTGGCTCCCTGTCCCTGTGTTCTGGCTGCTGCATTTCCCACCCTAGGCTTATACGCGGGTCAATAAGTTTTCCCATATTTTTTTTGGCAAAAGTAGGGGGTCGGCTTATACACAGGTCGACTTATACACGAGTATATACAGTACTTTACATTTTTAAAAGATAGGAGGGGTACCAAGAGGGGAGAGGAAGGGTATTGGATTTCTTTATGGGGAAGATAGAGTCCAATTTTAACAAATACGATCAAACATACATTATTTTAGCAGCAGGCTGTGGTAGACTGGGAATCTGGGGTATTTTAGGTCTTGGAGCCCCTTGCCAACCTGCCAAATTTTTCAACACAGCCTAGCTACAGTCTTCACCAAACAACATTGGGCACAATTCACCAAGCAATATTTTACCGCATCCGAGTATGCGGTAAAATAACGCACAATGTTCTGAAAAAAATTGTCTATTTCACAAAGAAACTCTCCTTAAAATCTCGCATGCTTTATCTTTCTGAAGTATGCCTTAAATATTGCATGAAACCATGCGGTAAGTTATCACATTCATCTGCTATGATGCATTTGCAAAAAAGTGTAAGGCAGCCAGCAATTTAGTCATGGCTGGTATGGCATGGCTTCTCTGGGTTGAGGGCTCAAGGTACCCTATGAGTTGGGTATAAAGCTCCATGATACAGTAAGTGGCTTGGATAACCTGAAATGCTTGGATAACCTGAACCTGAATTAATCCAGCAGTGTGCGCTCCTTAAAGCTTCTTTCCTTTAAAAGGAACACTTGAGATCTCCTCCTCCTTCTCTTCTGCATGGCTTTAAATTCCAGAAGATTGTATTCAAGGAGTTCCATCATCTTTGCTATACCATCTGCCAGCCTCCAGAAACAACTCCTGACTAAAATCAAGCTGACACCTGCTCCAGTTTGCACTTTCCCACCTATTTTTTAAACCAACCAGTGGGGGGTCTGATCATTGCCATATTTATCACAAGCTTGGACGGGTACTTAGCTACCACATGCATTTATTTATTTATTTCCTTTTGTGAATTGACTTTAATTTCTTTTTATGCGGTATTTAACAAGCATTTTTGGTGTTTGTGCTAAATACCGCATATGAGCAATAGTGAATTTGCAATTTCTTTTTTTTTTTTCCAAATATTTTTATTGTTTTCAAAAGTAAACAGTACAATGGGTTGCAATCTTTCATTAAGCACCTGGTTATAAGTACAAGTGATATTAAACCCATAACATACAACTTAACAACATGTTTGAGAAGTCAGTTATACAGACATGAAAGTGAGATCGCCATACAGTGAGTGATATATAGGTCTACCTTTTGCTTACCATTGTTCTGTTATTTGTGATAGAACAAGCGGAATGAACTGAACAAAACCAGGGGAAATGAAACGGGGTGTGGGGGAGTTAAGGATCAAGCTTTGGGGCTACTCCTGCATTTCGTCTGCTGTAATGCCTCTGGGTCCTTTTGTTTGATTGAGCCTGGGGTGGCTGGTGAGACCCCTCCGGTCACCCCAAATGGGACCTAGCTGTGACCTGTTGGGGGGCCTTCACCCCTTCCCAGCCCAAAGCAAAGATACATTTATTCTTGTGGTGCCAGAGGGTTAATTTATTCTCTAAAAATCATATTTATTGTGTGAGACTTAGTGAGGCTGTGGGTTGTATTAACCATATATTCCATAGTTCAAGGAAGGAGGACATTTTATAGTCCTTCAAACTTGTGAATTTGCATTTTCATTATAGCATGCGTTAAGTGGTCATATGACCATCATAACGCATGCAATAACCTTTAGTGAATTGTGCCCATTGCTTTTATTCCTGATTACCGGGCTTAACACCAAAGAATAGTAATTCACATTGTATTTATAACACAACCATGCAAATAAAATCAGAGAAATGATCTGTCTGGAAAATCAGAAAACAATAATTCCTTTTGTGTCTCTAAGCATGATGAGGATGATCAGTGATTGGTCACTCAAGTCTTATTAAGTATGATGAGAATGATGACCAATGGTACAGAGTTGAAAATATTACCTATTATATTACCTAGTAGAGTCAGGCCGATCACCCCCGGGTTCCGTTTTCACCAGAACTCTCAAACATTGCAAAATTTTAAACCCAAACCCCATCGAAATCTATAGGACCCAAATTTGAAAAATTGAAAGTCCCAATTTTGAATTTTTATGCCAGTTATTGGCCATAAAAAGGGAATGGGGGCCCGGGTACTTCCCTGGAGGACAAAAATATTTTTTAAAGACATCATCTTTACAGGAGCATTGATTTTAATGATGCTTAAAGTGAAACAATAAAAATGAAAATTCCTTTAAATATAGGGCCTGGGGGTCCCCTCCGTCTGCCTGTAAGGAGGCGCATCTGTACAGTGTATAGAACCTGTTGCAGCATAACTGACATTAATAAAGAAAAAAATGACATTTAAACACTCATCAATACAATACCATTGACAGCAAAACAAAAATGTAAAAAAAAAAACTGCATGGGGGTCCCCCCAATTTATTCTAGACCCTTATTGAGCATGCTGCCCGGCTGCTCAGAAAAGTGGGGGGCGAACGAGCAACCCCCTCCTGAACCATACCAGGCCACATGCCCTCAATATAGGGGTGGCTTTGGTTGATGGGGACAAAGGCCTTTTCCTGACAACCCTGGGCTGTGGTTGTGGGGGTCTGTGGGCAGGGGACATATCGGAATCTAGAAGTCCCCTTTAACAAGGAGGCACCCAGATTCCAGCCCCCTCCCTTTTTGAATTAGTATGGGGAACATTGTACCCCTACCCATTCACCAAAAAAGTGTTAAAAATAAACAAAGACAGGAGGCAGTTTTTGACAATTCCTTTATTAAAAACATTGTCCCCCGTGATTGACAATGGATCTACATCGGGGACATTGTTTTTTTATTTCTTTAATAAAGGAATTGTCAAAAACTGCCTTCTGTCTTTATTTATTTTGACACTTTTTTGGTGAATGGGTAGGGGTGCAATGTACCCCATACTCATTCACAAAGGGAATATTTTTTACTTTTTGCTATAATACATGTCCAAAAAAAACCCCCAAAAAAACTAATTTATTCATCAGTTCAGGCCGATATATATTCTTCTACATATTTGTGGTAAAAAAAAAAATCACAATCGGTGTATATTGATTGGTTTGCGCAAAAGTTGCCACGTTTACAAACCATGAGAATTAATTTATGGTGTTTATACTATTTTTTTTTACTAGTAATGACGGTGATCTGTGATTTTTATCAGGATTGCAATATTGCGGCGGACATATCGGACATTTTTAACACTTTTTTGGGACAATTGACATTTATACAGTGATCAGATCTAAAAATAGCCACTGATTACTGTATAAATGTTACTGGCAGGGAAGGGGGTAATCAAGGGGATAAATGTGTTCCCTATGTGTGTTATAACTGTATGGGGGCTGGGTTGGCAGGGGCATAACAGATCTAACTGAACCCAATCACAGGGTCCAGTAGATCACTGTCATACTGCCTGTCAGAGCAGGGAACCTCAGTGTTTTCATTGGCGGTTCCCCGCTTTCCTTCTGTAGAAGGCAATCGCGGGGCGACACGGAGCGTGGGGCAGGCACAAAAGCGCACCCGTGGAAGCACGTGCCCGCCTGCAACTGCGGCAGCAAGGATCGCCGTTTATAGACGGCGATCTGCGCAGCAGAGCCAACTTGCCACAGTAAATGTACGCGAGGCGGTTTGCAAGTGGTTAAAGTGAATAACTCCACACCAAGTTCACTATATGGACCACTTATGTATTTGTATTGTTGATCATATCCCCCCTTAATCTCCTCTTCTCAAGAGAGAATAAATTCCACTTCTCTAATCTTTCCTCATAGCTGAGCTCCTCCATGCCTCTTATTAGTTTGGTTGCCCTTCTCTGCACTTTCTCCAGTTCCCCGATATCCTTTTTGAGAATTGGTGCCCAAAACTGAACTGCATATTCCAGATGAGGTCTTCCTAATGATTTGGACAGGAGCAAAATGATGTCTCTATCTCTGGAGTTCATACCTCTCTTAATACAAGAAAGGATTTTGCATGCCATTATTAAGTTTATGATTTACCAAAACCCCCAAATCCTTCTCCACTATGGATTCCCCCAGTTGTACTCCGCCTAGTATGCATTATGCATGCATATTCTTAGCCCCCAAGTGCATAACTTTACATTTATCAACATTAAACCTCATTTGCCACATAGTCACCAATTAAACAGTACATTGAGGTCTGCTTGTAAGTTGGAGATATCCTGTAAGGATTTTATTCCATTGCATAGCTTGGTGTCATCTGCAAACATTTAAATGGTACTTTTAATCCCAGACCCAATATCATTTATAAATAATTCCAAGCCTGTATACTTTACCTTACACAATAACTATCTGTGTCAAATGCTTTAACAAAATCCAAGTATACCACAGCCCCCCCTCTGTCCAAGGTTTTACTTACTCCCTCATAAAAAGAAATCTGGTTAGTTTGACAGCTTCTGTCTTTCATGAATCCACGCTGTCTGTTGCTTAAAACATTTTTTTCCAACAAAAATTCATCTATGTGGTCTTTTATTAAACTCTCCAGTATCTTCCCAAATATAGATGTTAAACTAACAGGTCTATAGTTACTTGGTAAAGACTTTGATCCCTTTTTGAATATGGGCACCACATTGGCCCTATGCCAATCCAGTGGTACCATTCCAGTCATTAAGGAGTCCCTAAAAATTTGATTTTAGATACAATGGCTTTGAAATGACAGAGCTCAATTCTTTTGGGATCTGTGGGTAGAAGCCATCTGGTTCAGGTGCTTTATCTACCTTTATTCTGTCTAAATACTTCTGGACCATTTCACTTTTGAGCCATTGTGGATCATTTGGGGCTGTGTCACTATCACCCCCATTATGGACATGGGCTCCCCCATGCTCATTTGTATACACAGAGTGTTCTCTTTGTCCCCAGTCACCCTCTCTAGATTATTTTGTAAACGGTTATTACTATTAATATATGTGAAGAATTTTTTGGAGTTTGTCCTATCTTTTGCAATCTGTCATTCGTTTTGAATTTTTGTGTCCTTGAATTCTTTTTTACATATTCTGTTATATTCTTTGTAACATTTAAAATATGATAGTGTTCCTTCATTTTTATATTTTTTTAATGCTCTTTTCTTATCATTTATAACTTTTTTAACTTTGGCCGTTTTATTTTTAGCCTTTTAAACTTATTGCCCATGGAATATACTTTGCAGTGAGTTTGCATACAGTCTTTTTGAAAAATTCTGTGTTCATCGATGCCAATGTTCCCTCCCAGTTTAAGTCCTGGAGAGCAGCCCTCATTCTTGTAAAATTTGCTCTCTTAGGCCCCTTTCATACTGGGACCGCGCGATCGTCAGCAGTAAACCGCCGCTAATTTAGCGGTGATCTACCAATGTAATAGCAGCGCTATGGCGCCGCTATTCGGGCGGCAGCACGGCACTTTTAACCCTCCCCCCACAAGGGGTTAAAAGTGCTGGTGTAGCTGGCACTCCCGGAGCGGTGTACAGCCGCTTCGGGAGCGCTGCCCATTCAATCCAATGGCAGGGGCGGTGGAGGAGCGGTGTATACACCGCTCCCCACATTCCTTAAAAATCATGCTTGCAGGAGTTTAATTTTACTCCCGCAAGCGCACCGCCCTGAGCCGCCCCAGTGTGAAAGGACACACTGGGTTGAATGGGGAGATGCTTTACAGGCTCTATTTTTAGCGCAATAGTGCCTGTAAAGTACCCCAGTGTGAAAGGGGTCTTAAAGTTAAGTGTTTTTATCTTTACCGTAAGTGTTGGTTGCTTGCAGCTTACGTTAAATGAAATCATGTTATGGTCACTGTGGGTTGAGCTGCACTTCCTTTTGATCTCTAAGTATGATAAGGAACCAGTAATTGGCCACTCAAGTCTCGTTAAGTATGATGAGAATGATGACCGATGGTAGAAAGCTGAAAATATTCTATTACCTAGTCCTTAAGATTTTGACATTCCTTATGTAGTATTTACAACACAATCATGTAAATATAATCAAAATATAATCAAGTGATCTGTCTGATTTCTATATTTGTGTCATGAATCTGCAGTAATGTTTTATGCTCTGACCATCTGCTTACCTCTCAGGTCTGTGTCACGGCCTTTAGGGAGCATGCCCCCACACCTGGGCATTTAAGTATGAGCTCTCAGCATGGCTCTCCAGCCTCTCAACAGGAAACACTATTTAACCCTGTGCACTGCAAGCCAGCCTTGCCAAGCAAAGTTGTGATTAGGCTTCTAGTGTGGCATCCTGCTGTATGTTTATCTCTGACTCCCATGTATCAACCTTGGCATGCCCTTCTGACCATTCCTGGTTGCTAATGACCTTGGCATGCATTCCTGACCACCTCTTTCTGCTAGTTGCCCTGACCTTGGCTTGCTCTCCTGACTATCCTGTGTTTAACCCGGAACTGTTGCTTCTGCTCTGTCCACCAGAGCTAGTCCATGAGCATGAGCTGAGAGACTCCGGTGGCCCCGACCTGGAGTCAGCTGCAGCCAAATCCATCCTCACCATCAGAGGGTCTGGTGAAAACCTGCGGGCTCTTAGACTTTGCACCCTGGGGAATCTTACACCATAGCTTCCTGTTTGGTCCATGTCAGTGTTCAGGTGGAGCTGCTTTCCTGAAACACCCATAGCTACATCTGCAGCAGTCAGCCGAAGTGTACACAACCTTAGCGGTGTTCTCCTAACCCCAGCAGTGTGCATTTGTCACCTGGCCTCCGGTGACCTGACAGTTTGCTTGGTCATGGATCCAGTGGATGTGCCACCACCTGCCGTTGATCGGCTACAGGGCGTGGTCCGCAGACTCGAGGCACAGGAGTCTAATCCGACCCAAGTGATGCAATTTCTGCAAAATTTGGCCTCCTGCTTTGAACAGCTTCAGGCTTTTGGATCCCAGGTTCAACAACCTCAATCACAGCCGGTGGTTGTACTCACTCCGGTTATGGATGCCACCACAAATTCATTGCATTTACTAGCTCCTTCTCATTTCTCTGGTGACTCCAAGGCCTGCAGGGGGCTCCTTAGTCAGTGCACCATCCATTTTGAACTCATCCTCAAAACTTTCCCTCAGGCAAAGGTAGCCTATATTATCTCCCTCCTGACCAACAAGGGTTTAGCCTGGGCTGCTCCTCTGTGGGAGAAAGATGATCCATTTTTTTTCCAACGTGTCTAACTTCCTGAAACTTTTGGAGTATTTTTGAGGAACCGGGTCGTGTCTCTTTAGCAGCCAGTGCCTTTTTATGTGTCCGCTAAGAGTCTTCTTTGGTGGGACACTATGCCCTTTGGTCTGCGTAATGTCCAGAACTTTGTCAATGAAATCTTCAGGGATCTGCTTTATAAATTTGTTGCCATCTATCTGGATGACATGCTCATCTTTTTGGAAAATCTGCTTGTTCACAGAATCCTTGTCCGGATACTTCAGCACCTTAGAGAAAATAATCTGTTGCCAAGCTGGAGAAATGTTCTTCTGAATGTTCCGAGGTTCTGTTTATGGGATGCTGTATCTCTAGTTTGGGTCTTCGTATGGATCCTGGAAAGGTCTCGGCCATTACCAACTGGTCTCCTCCTGCTAGCCTCAAGGCCACACAGCACTTTCTTAGGTTCACTAATTATTACAGGCAGTTCATTAGAAATTACTTTTCCATCCCTGCGCTTATTATTGCCTTGACCAAAAAGGGTGAGAATGTGAAGAAGTGGCCCCACGAAGCTGCTTCTGCATGGCTTGAAATAGGCCTTTGTTTCTGGACCTTTGTTGAGGCGACCTAACCCTAGGGATCCAGTTTTTTTATTGAAGTGGATGCTTCCTCTACTGGGGTGGAGGCTGTGCTTCTTCAATTCTTTGAGCAAAACCGTTAACCATGTGCAAATTTCTCAAGCAGAGAAAAAGTACGCTATTGGTGATCGGGAACTTCTTGCAATTAAATTGGCATTGGAGGAGTGGCGTCATCTTTTGGAAAGTTCCCTGCACTTCATACTAATTTTCACTGACCATAAAAATCTGCAGTACTTACAGAATGCCAAACAACTGAATCCCAGACAGGCCAGGTGGAGTCTTTTCTTTTCCCATTTTAATTTCTCTATTACATACAAACCTGGTTCCTGCAACAATCGGCCTAATGCAATCTCTAGGTCTTTTGACATTCAGGATGAGGAGCCTAACTGTGAACCTGAGTCGATCATTCCTACCTCATGTATTCTTGCCCATTCTACCCTGGACTCAAAAAATCCTCCTGGAAAGACCTTCATTCCAAGAGTTAAGAACTAAGATCCTTCACTGGTGTCATGATTCCAAGGTGGTAGGTCATGCTGAGGCCCTCCAATCTTTCTTTCTTATCAGCCGCCACTACTGGTGGCCTAGTCTTCATTCAGATGTTAAAGACTATGTTAAGGCTTGTGATGTCTGCGACCAGTCTAAATCCTCAATGCAAGCTCCTGCTGGTCTTCTCATGCCTTTGCCCATTCTGAAGGAGCCTTGGTCTCACGTTGCCTGTTCTCCTGACATCCCATCTTTGGCTACATTTCAGGAATCATTCATTTCCATTTGGGTTGACTTCATGATTCCCTCCATACAGCTGGTAACAAATTCAAGGGTTTTACTGACCGTCAGAGGCATAACCTGCCTCCTCTACAGCCAGGAGACAAAGTCTGGCTTTCCACCAGAAACATAGATTCATTGGTCCAAGATTCATTGGTCTTTACACTATAATTTTGAAGCTGAATTCTGTTTGTTCTAACCTCCAGATCCCTAAAAGCTTCAAGATCTCAAACTCCTTTCATGTATCCCTTCTGAAATATTTGGTTCTCAATAAGTTCTCTCGTCCTCTCCCTACCTCAGCACCTGTCTCTGAAGATGATCAAGAGTACGAGGTTAGTTAAATGTTGGATTCTCACTTTTGTAAAGGTGTTCTTCAATATCTAGTGGATTGGAAAGGTTTTGGTCTCGAGGAGAGGTCTTGGATTCCTGCAACTGAAATTTTCATGCCTCATCTTCTGAGAAAGTTTCATCTGAAGTTCCCCTTTACAGCCTGACCCCAAGCCAGGGGGGGAGGCCTCGTAAGAGGGGGCTACTGTCATGAATCTGCAGTAATGTTTTATGCTCTGACCATCTGCTTACCTCTCAGATCTGTGTCTCAGCCTTTAGAGAGCATGTCCCCACACCTGGGCGTTTACATATGAGCTGTTAAGTTGTGATTAGGCTTCTGGTGTGGCGTCCTGCTGTATGTTTATCTCTGACTTCCGTGCCAATCCGTGAGCATGAGCTGAGAGACCCCGGGGGCCGCAACCTGGAGTCTGCTGCAGCCAAATCCCTCCTCCCCATCAGAGGGTCTGGTGAAAACCTGCTGGCTCTGTTGGCATATACATTATAATAATCTGACTAAACTATTTGGGGTCTAATTAGGACATATTTTGAATCAGTTTCATTTTTGGGGACCTTTTCTTCTAAGTGGCTTGTTGCATGGTCAGTGATTACAGAGAAAACTACATAGAAAACATGTAAGAAGGTTAGAAAGGGGATCATTCTTTTTTTTCTGGAAGGGGTTTTCTGAGGTCTGATGGCTTTCAAGTGCAGAATTACCAGAATGCTCTAGTAGGGTTCTGCTTGACTTTGGAAAATGATTCCAACATTTGTGGTGATGAGGGGAAGTAAGCTGTCATTCCTGAACCAATCATTGACCTAATATGGCCACATGGCCATAAGATCAATGATTTCACCAGCATCTATATCCCTTTGCATATGTGCAACTATGGGGTGGGGAACTCCCCACCCGCTGCTTATTGGCCTGGCACTGACAGGACCTTCATGATTTTGGACTGAACCCAAAGCCAAACCCAATCTCACAGGTAATAATTTGGTAATTGGCAATTTTGGTCATTTTCACTATTCGTCATGTCTGTAAAATATCTTATCCATGTTTTTTTCAGATATTCAGAAACTGGACTAGCAATATCAAATATTTGTGTAAACAGGGATAGGATATGTATGGTTTTATATTGTGTACAAGCCTAAAGCAGATTTTGGCCTTACTCACAGTTTTAGTTTACTAGAAGATTAAAGCAATATTTTGCAAACTGTATACCGTAGTAGAACAGTATACATTAGTTCTACAAAGGAACCAAAGGTTGTACAGTAACAATACTTGCTCCACCATCTAGTAAACCAATTTTCTTAAAGAATACCTAAAGGCAAAACCTTTTTTTAAGATTTGGATAGAGTAGACAGGGGTTACAACACTTTTTTTTTTTCGTCTGTGTCCCCATTAGGGAGATTCACCCTTTCTGTCCTGTTTACCATTATGATTGAAAGTAAAGAAAAACCCAAATTTTGGCTTGACACCAGAAGAGTAATATAGGGGGAATCTTCCAATGGGGACACTAGTTCTGGTGACCCTAGTGACACTCCAAAATGCCCTCACTTTGCAGGGCTTTCCTCTCATTTCCTGTTTTGGCTATGGGACAGGAAGTGAAGGAAAATCTCTCCAATGTGACACAGAAGGCAAAAAACGAATAGGGGGTTATAATCCTCCCTTAACCACTTCACCCCCGGAAGGATTTCCCCCTTTAGGACCAGAGAACTTTTTGAGATTCGGCGCTGCGTCGCTTTAGCTGACAATTGCGCGGTCGTGCGACGTTGTACCCAAACAAAATTTGTGTCCTTTTTTCCCCACAAATAGAGCTTTCTTTTGGTGGTATTTGATCACCTCTGCATCATTTCTGATCACCGCTACAAACAAAAAAAGAGCGACAATTTTGCAAAAAAAAATGTTTTTCTTACTTTTTGCTAAAATACACATCCAAAAAAAAATATTAAAAAACAAATTTATTCACCGGTTTTGGTGAATTTATATTCTTCCTCATATTTTTGGTAAAAAAAATTGCAAACGGCTTTTATTGATTGGTTTGCGCAAAAGTTGCCACGTTTACGGATGATCAGAATTAATTTCTGGGGTTTATATATATATATATATATTTTTTTACTAGTAATGGCGGCGATCTGCGATTGTTAGCGGTACTGCAATATTGGGGCGGACATGTCGGACCATTTTGACACTTTTTTGGGACCAATGACATTTTACAGCGATCAGAAATTTAAATGTCCACTGATTACTGTATAAATGTCATTGGCAGTGAAGGGGTTAACCTGCAGGGGGCAGGGAAGGCGTTAATTGTGTTCCCTGCATGTGTTCTAACTGTGGGGGGGCTGGGCTGTTATGGGCACAAGAGATCTAACTGATCCCAGTGACAGGGATCAGTAGATCTCCTATGCCCGCACTGACAGAGTGGGGAACCACCGTGTTTACATTGGTGGTTCCCCGACTTTTTGTTGTGGCCGCTCATCGCGGCTCGCCGGCGGACATCGGGTCCGCCCGAGCCGCAGGCACACTGCTCCGGAGTGTGGCAGGCGTGCACCCCCTAGCGGCCACTCCGCAAATCGTCGCTTATTTACGGTGATTCGCGGGACACGTACACACTGCCGCAGTAAATATACTGCGCGCGGTGTGGAAGGGGTTAAGCTGGATAAACACTAGCCAATTTTCTGAAGATTTTTTCCTTCATATTTACCACAACCATATAATATGAGGTCAAACCTTAGGAGTTTCAATTTGTATGCAATCAGGCAGGCCATTGCACTACGTGGTTTTGGTAAATCTGAAGGAAATCTGACAATAAAAGTTGGATAGTGTGTATGGAGTCTTACTAAAAAAATGTTTTGGCTTTAGTTCTACTTTAAATCTAGAGAGCTTTTTATGTACATAATCCTGAGCGCAGACCTAATCTGTCCGAACAGAAACATTTTTGTATGACTCTGAGAAACATATGCATTTGCTGCTGGCAAATAATGTCTAGATCACTCGTGATCCATGCTACATGCATAAGCATGTACATTTTCAACCTTCCAAACAGTAAGAAAATTACTTTGCCAATTAGTACAAATAAAGCAAAATATATCTATACAAAAGAAAACCTAATTTTCTAAGTAGACTTCAAACCTTTGGAAAGGTAATACAACACAGAATACATTATGTGTCTTATGGTGGCTGGATAGGTTGTGCTTTCCTAAAATATAATTTAGTAGTTGTACAAGGCGAGTGATAAGGTGCCACAAATAGCTTAGGATTTGGTGTAGCAGAAAGATGTGGTAAATTCATCTATAGATATAGAAAACATCTGAGGGTGCATCAACAGATTCTAAACTTACAGGAAGGAAAGGCATATCTGACCAGAGATATACAGATTATTTATATGTGTAATAGAATTCGGCGGCCAGTTACAACTTTCCGGTGCATTCCGGCAAAAAATAAAAAGATAGAGACCCCACTCTGCCATCAACTAAGGCAAAACACCAAATGCCTGGCTTGCCATTTGACAGTTCTTATACAGGTAAGGGGCAGAGCCACCTGGCGACATCACCTGGTGGCACTGCCCCCTGGTGATGTCACGGCCGATGCATGCTGGGACAGTGATGTCACAAGGGGGCAGTGTCACCAGGTAACGTCGCCAGGTGGCCTCACCCTTACCTATATAAGAACTGTCAACTAGCAAGCCAGGCATTCGGCAGTTTGCATTAGTTGATGGGCAAGCGTTTTTTTCTCTTTTTCGGGTGTGGCGATGTGGCAGGCGTCATGATTGACGATGGATTGACATCGGGGAACACTGTTTTTTTATTTTTAATAAAGGAATTGTCAAAAACTGCCTTTTGCTTTTATTTACTTTTACACTTTTCTGGTGAATGGACAGGGGTACTATGTGCCCCATACTCATTCACATGGGAGGGCCAGGATCTAGAGGCCCCCTTGTGAAAGGGGGCTACCAGATTCCCATAAGCCCCCTGCCTGTAGATTCTCACAACCACCAGCCAGGGTTGTGGGGATGAGGACCTTGTTCCCATAAACATGGGGACAAGGTGCTTTGGGGTGGGGGGGGGAAGAGCCCCTCCAGCCTAAAGCACCTTCCCCATGTTGAAGGCATGTGGCCTGGTATGGTTCAGGAGGGGGGTGCCTGTTCACCCCCCCCTTTTCTGATCTGCCAGGCTACATGCTCAGATAAGGGTCTGGTATAGATTTCAGGGGGGAACCCAGGCTGTTTTTTTTTAAAAATTGTCGTGGTGTTCCTCTTAAAAACCATACCAGGCCAGAAGGGGGGACCCCTACACGTTTTTTTTTTAACATTTCTGTATTGCCGACAATGGTATTGTATTTTCGGCAATTTAAATGTAATTTCCTTCATTTTTTTTATTTAAAAAAATATACATGGTACAGATGTGCCACTTTACAGTCAGACTAAGGGGACCCCCAGGCACTATATTTAATTTTTTTTTTTTCATATTATTGTTGCATCATTAAAATCACTGCTCCTGTAAAATCAATATTTTTAAAAAACATTTTTTTTGCATTGAAGGCATATAAGCCTTCAAATGGGGACTTTTGATCTTTCAAGTTTGGGTCCCATAAACTTTAATAGGGCTCGCCATTCGGGTCAGAACTTTTTCTCTGTTTAGGAGTTTTGGTGCGAACTGAACGGGGGGTGTTTGGCCCATCTCTATTCTGCAGTTGTCGGGTATAGTTTTTGTGATATTCAGAACTGGTCACGCTGTCATGTCTCTCTGGTACCAGCTATAGTTTCCTCTAACCATTCCTGTTCAATCACCTGGTCACTCACAGACAGACTTGATATTGCAGACTTGGAAATAGTAGGACATTTTTGCAGGCATAATTTTTGTTGACCAGTAGGTGATCCTACTTCAATCAATTTTTTTTTTGGCAACCTATAATCTCTTTTGTGAACCAGTTTTCCGTTTCTAGTTTTGGCGCACCTCTTCACATTTCTCACTTGTGGGTGTCTTTCTTTGAGAAGTCAAGTGAGCACAACCTATTGGTGACACATACAATTCTTTTGATTGAAATGCCCCTGTAAATGTTTGTGCATGAGTGTAGCAGCAAGTTTGTAAAAAATGTTGGCACTTACCTCAGGCTAGGCCTCAGTGCTGTTAGATGGCAAAGGACTTCTCTCTATATCATGTTCAGCTTGCTGCGTGTTGGCCTGGTGAGTGGTGACAGCACTTGGATTTGGAGGATCAGCCTCTGAGGATACAAGGAAAATAAAAAAATTTAACCTAACTTTACATTAGGACGTAATGAATTTTGGACCCAATTTAAGAAAAATTGGTCTGCTTGCCTGAACAAAGGCTCCATATTGTACACATTGAAGGACATCTCTGTGTTATATCTTGATTGTGAACATTGACTTGGGAATGGCATCAGGAATGGGGCACTGATGCTGAAGGACATCTCTGTGTTACATCTTGATTGCTGCATGCTGACATTGTCATGGCCTCATTAAATAGGTAATATGGTTGCTGCAGGACATCACTGTGTTACGTCTTGCTTGTTGACTGCTGACTTAACCTGGCCATACCTTATACATTGTTCTTATTCAATTTCCTTTAGATTTACCTTCAACTATGTAGTGCAAGGGCCTGCCTGATTGCATACAACATGATTGAATTTTGAATTGGACTTGCAGCATTGCAAATGTTATTTTAATTTTTTTGCAGCTGCCAAGTAGATCTTAATGATCCTTTGTCACTTGATGTACAAAGGCTCCTTTGGGGCTGAGCTTGTAAATAGAGTTGAGCGGACACCTGGATGTTCAGGTTCGGCCGAACTTCGCAAAAAAGTTTGAGTTCAGCCCAGAACTTGACCCCGAACCCCATTGAAGTCAATGGTGACCCAAACTTTTGGGCACTAAAATGCCTCTAAAAAAGTCCTGGAAAGGGCTAGAGGGCTGCAAAAGGAAGCAAAATGGGGGTAAGAGTAGGACAAGTGCCCTGCAAACAAATGTGGATAGGGAACTAACTTAAAATCACATAAAAAAAAAATGGAGGAGGAGGTGGATGTGGAGTAGGAGGTTGAGGAGGTGGTGTAGGTGGAAGTGGCGGTGGAGGAGGAGGAGGTTTTTCTAATTGGGGTAGCCACCAAAATATTGAGACATATAAAAAAAAAAAAAAAGATCACTATCTGCAGACAAACCCAGAGATGTTCTAGCACGGGTTCACTTTATCGATATAAAGAGTACCATGGTTTATTTTTCATGTTTCTCCTGTTACAAATTCCAATAAAGACTTATGTTCTATAAAAAAAAAGAAAAAGTTCACTTAAGTATACCATTGGCTGTGTGAGGCCGGTATAAATGTCTAGCAGAGTCATCAAAAAGCATAAGAGACTGCTGCATGACTTGGGGCTCAGACTGCTTTGCTGAGTGGAGTCGGGGAACATTTAGTCGTTTCGTCAGACTCGGGGTTCAGTACGTCGTCAGAGAATACGAAAAACTACTGAGACGATCTGTAAATATGGCCGGAGTGTGTCGGTTACCATATGAATTCACTTGAAAAAGAAAAAAAAATATCTTGTATTCAGAAATAACCTTAAACATTGTCCTCTTTGTACTTTTTATTTGGTACCATGAGAAATATAGCTATTTCACTTGGGCACGATCTTGTAGAGACCCAAACAGACGTCTATCACTAGAAAAAAAAAAAAAAATATACAGAGTTATAAAACCACCGATGGGGTTAATCTTTTTGGAGGAGGAGGAGGTGGCGG
>BLSH010047373.1:1699760-1711870 GCA_018402905.1 Glandirana rugosa | reverse complement strand
ATGGGGTTCGGGGTCCGGGATAAAGTTCGGGTAACGTTCGGTACCGAACCCGGACTTTTTCCCGAAGTTTGGCCGAACTCACCGAACCCAAACATCGGGGGTTTCGATCAACTCTAATAGAGACATAATTTTGCTCCTGTGGAAATCGTTAGTAAGACCTCATCTGGAATATGCAGTTCAGTTTTGGGCACCAGTTCTCAAAAAGGATATCAGGGAACTGGAGAAAGTGCAGAGAAGGGCAACCAAACTTATAAGAGGCATGGAGGAGCTCAGCTATGAGGAAAGATTAGAAGAACTGAATTTATTTTCTCTTGAGAAGAGGATGTTAAGGGGGGATATGATCAACATGTACAAATATATAAGTGGTCCATATAGTGAACTAGTGAAGTTATTTACTTTAAGGTCATCAAAGAAGACAAGGGGACACTCGTTACGTCTAGAGGAAAAAAGATTTCATCTCCAAACATGGAAAGGTTTCTTCCCCGTAAAAGCTGTGAAAATGTGGAATAGACTCCCTCCAGAGGTTGTTCTGGTCAGCTCAGTAGATTGATTTATAAAAAGGCTGGATTCTTTCCTAAATGTACATAACATAACTGGGTACTAACATTTATAGGTAAAGTCCAGGGAAAATCAGATTGCCTCTCGGGGTATCCGGAAGGAATTTTTTCCCCCGCTATAGCAAATTGGATCATGCTTCGCTGGGGTTTTCGCCTTCCTCTGGATCAACTGTTGTAAAGGAAACAAATTTTGCAGTGTTGCAAGATTTGGGAAGAGGGGAGTGGGACTTTAATTGAAGCACATGAGGGTTACACAATAAACTGATGGAGATGTTCACAGACATTTAATTTGTGGATATAAATATATATATATACTAATGCATATATTCACAAACATTACATGATAAAATATCATTCATAAACGATAATACAAATTCCTAACAATGGATATAAATGTGGTAAGCTCAGTACATTGCCCCCATCCATCAGGTATTTAATATACAGACTGGTATATATATATACACATATATCCCAAGGACAAGGACCTCATTGTTCCTATTGAGGTTGGTTGTATAAAATGCATAGAAAGTTGAACCCACGGCAGCTTTTAGCTCTACGCACGTTTCGTGGCAACTGTTGGTATAGGATTGTGCATATAGGATTGTATGGTTATGTTCTTTTTTTTATTGGTTGAACTAGATGGACTTGTGTCTTTTTGCAACCTGACTAACTATGTAACTAGGTTGCAATTTTTTTATGTCTCATGGTGCTTACGCAATTGTTTATCAAATCTAGATTTTCAGGGGAAAAAACATTAAAATTAATTTTATTGCACACAAACATAATTTAATCCTCATTTTTTTGGTCTAAATAAAAGAGGAAATAGAATAAAGATACCAGATGTTTCAGGCCTCAAAACTGTGTGTGTCCATTAAATGGTGAAAAATTACAGTAACCAGAATTATCAACTGGCGATGATTTAAATGGCTTTACAGTTCATCAGTTTAGCGTAAACCATAAATGATGGTTTCTAGAATTATTGTTCTCACTCTGTAGTTCATGGTGATATAAAAGATGTGTGGCACAATTGCTATTTGCATACACAGGCCCACACACCCTGTGCCATGTTTACATTTGTGAGCGTGTGCAGGGTCACAGAGCTGCTTTTAATTTTTTTAAATATCAATTAGACCTCCAATATCTCCTTTGCCCTCTGATCCAGACCACAGAGCACATGATTGTGTTTTATCAGCTGTACACCCAGCTTTCTAGCCTGGATTTTGATGGCTCTGAACCAGACGTGCAAAATTAAAACATTTGTTTCATCTCTTCTGTGCAGTTAGTTTTGCACAGCGCAGCCCGGATCCTCCTTTTCTTGGGTCCCTCTTCGCTGCTCCTGGCCCCTCTCTCCTACGAATGACCCCTCAGCCAGCAGCTTGCTACAGTGGGCACCCAAGCCGAGTCAGAGCTCCATGTATCCATTCAGACACGGAGCTCTGACCCGGCTCTGTCCTGATTGGCTGACTGACTTTGATTGACAGCTGCGGGAGCCAATGGCGCCACTGCTGTGTCTCAGCTAATCAAGAGGAGTGTTCTGAATAGCTAAGACACTCATGGACGTTGCTGGAGAGAGTAGGGGCTCAGGTAAGTAATTGTGGGGTGCTGGGGAGGCTGCTACACACAGAAGGTTTTTTTTATCTTAATGCATATAATGCATTAACATAAAAAACCTTCTGACTTTACAACTCCTTTAATTCGTTTTTCAAATTCGTTTAATTTATTCCAAGTTTTCAAATTCAAATAGTTTTCTAGTTTGAATTCGAAAAGATTTTGAATTTGAGTAGTTTTCGAATTAGGAGAATAGAATAGAAAAGAATACAACAGAAAATAAAATAATAGAATATAATAGAGTAAAACAGAAAAAAATAGAATAGAAAATAAAACAACAGGATAGAATGGAATAGAAACAAATTGAATAGAATTAAAAAAAGAAAACAATAAAATAGAAAGAATATAACCATCTTCTGAAATTCTAATAGAAAAGAATAGAATAGAAACAAATATAATTTAAAAAACCAATAGAATAGAAATAATAGAAACAATAGAATATAATTGAATTAATTTTGGGTAATGGTCATATTCTTTCTATTCTATTCTATTGCTTTTTGAATTACATTATTTTTCTATTTGTTTATTCCATCCTATTTTAATATTTTCTATTCTATTATTTTGTGTTCTATTCTATTCTATTCTTTTCTATTCTATCATATTCTATTCTTTTCTATTCAAATTCAAATTTATTCTATTCAAAATTCGAATTTCGGAAGATGGTTATATTCTTTCAATTATAATTTGTTTTTTTTCTATGCTATTCTGTTATTTTCTATTCTATTCTAATCTATTCCTTTCTAATTTATTCAAATTCAAATTGATTCTATTTGAATTTTGGGAAATGGATATATTCTTTCTATTCTATTCTATTCTCTTTTTTAATTCTATTCTTTTCTATTTTTTTATAGTCTATTCTATTTTTTTACTATGCTATGCTTTTCTTTTGTATTCAAATTCAAATTTATTCTATTTGAAATTTGAATTTCAGAAGATGGTTATATTCTTTCTATTTTATTCTATTTTTTTCTATTCCTTTATTTTCTATTCTATTTCATCCTCTTTGGAAATTCAAAAACTATTCAAATTCTAAAACTTTTCGAAATTGATTCAGAAAACGATTTGAATCAATTTTAATTTCGTCAGAATTTTTTTTTTCCGTTATTTCGGATTAGTTTAAATTTGGTACTATTGTAATTTGGAAATGCGGATTGGAATTTGGAAATTTGGAAATTTCCTAAAAACTAAAATTCATCCGAATTTCAATTCGGAACAAAACGAACTGCACTGTACTCTGAACTGGAAGTACTGAGTGCTCCGAGTTCAGAGTGCTGCAGAGGAGATTGGGGAGTGGATGTTCCCTGATCTCCTCCTGCTTGCCATCCTGACATTAACTCAGTGGTTCTCAACTCCGGTCCTCGGGACCCACTAACAGGCCAGGTTTGCAGGATAACTGAAATACATGACAGGTGATATAATTTGCTGCTCAGTGATTGCAGTATTCTAGTCTGCATCTCCCCAAGGTAATACTTAAAATCGGGCCTGTTGGTGGGTCCTGAGGACCGGAGTTGAGAACCACTGCATTAACTGTTGTGATCCCAGGTTCCTGGGAGGAGTGGGAGAGCTTAGAAACCACTGGCAGGGGAAAGTAGAACTTGCTGGCCAAGTAAAAATGATCCAGTGGATCCACAGCCACGCAGATCACTTTTACCTAAAAGCCTGGATCCTGCTGATAAAAAATAAAACAGGTTAACAGTTGCTAGCCATGAGCAATGAGCTTGCTTTACACAGTTTACTGTTTGGACATACCAGACACATCCAAAGAGGCAAACTAGTTGGTAATGCTTTAATATTCCTAAGGGATGCCCTTGACCTGCCTGTGAAGTGGCGCATCTGTACAATGTACACAACCTCCTACGGCACAACTGACATTTACAAAGAAATATAATGTCATTTAAATGGCCAGCAAATTACATCTTCAGCTGCTTATTTCTGTTTGTAAACAACTGTTAGGGGATTCCCTTAATCTATACTAGACCCTTATCATTGGTGAAAGTTTCACTGGGAGGCCCCCCACACACACAAAAAAAAGAAAACACATACCAGACCCTTGATGAGGGTCTGGTATGGATGTCAAGGGGGACCCCACGCAAAACAGACAAAAAAAGGCATGGGGTCTACCCAAATCCCATACCAGACACATCGGGCCTTGCATACATTTTAAGGGGGAACCCTATGAAATAAACAAGGAAAAAGTGCAGAGTACCCCCCTCCAAAATCCTTACCAGACCTTTATCCAAACATGCAGCCTGGCAGGCCAGGCCAGAAGGGGATGAGTGTGTGCCTTCCCTCCTGAAATTTACCAGGCCACATATCATCAACATGGGTGGGGGGTACCTTGGGATACCTTTCCAGGGCAGATCCCCTAGCAAAGCACCCTAACCCCATTTTGATGAGCCATAGCATGGTTATTGTTGGCTCTGCAGGCAGGGGGATGTCATTCATGGTGAACGATGTCTCATCTTACCGCTCAGATAAACAAAAGAATGAGGTCTGCTGAGTGACATCATTAACCACTTCACTCCCTTCCTGACCAGAGCATTTTTTGCAATACCGCACTGCTTTGCTTTAACCGCTTGCCTACCAGATGCAGAGATTATACTGTGGCGAATTGCTGTAGGTGTACTTTGGGCTTGTACACAGCAATCTGTGAGCATTCACCAATCAGCAGGTCCGACAGACTCAATGTCCGCCGGCCACCCACGATCATTCCCCCGGAGACAGTATGGGGATCTGCCTGTGTAAACAAGGCAGTTCTCCGTTGTGACAGGGAGATCACACAGTTACTGTCTTTCTGCTATGCAGAAAGACGGATCTGTGTGTTGTCCCAAGCAGCCCACCCCCCCACACAGTTAGAAACACACTGAGGGAACACAGTTAACCCTTTGATTGCCCCGATGTTAACCCCTTCCCTGGCAGTGTCATTAGTACAATGTCAGTGCATATTTTTAGCAATGATCATTGTAATAATGTCACTGGTTCCCAAAAAAGTGACAAAAATGTCAGTTAGGTGTCCTATCTGTCCGCCACAATGTCACAGTCATTATAAAAATCACTGATCGCAGCCATTATTAGTAAAAAATAATAATAAAAATGTATTCATCTATCCCCTACTTTGAAGACACTATAACTTTTGTGCAAACCAATCAATATACGCTTATTGAGTTTTTTTTACCAAAAATATGTAGCAGAATATATATTGGCCTAAATTGAAAAATAAATTTGATTTTTTAATTTTTTTTATCGGGTGTGTTTTATAGCATAAAGTAAAAGCAAGTAGAGCAACTCACTCCTACTGCCACATCCGTAATATATAACAGTGAGAACAAAGAAAAGGGCAAACAAGGCCCCAGGGTTAGACTTTAGAGGCACGGAAGATGGTATATATTAAAGGTTTGTAAATCTTATTAGTACAAAAATTTGTTTTTTTTCTGCAAACAGAGCAAAGATGGCGTAGATGAAAACAGTTGCACCATGTAAACGCAGTGAGCCCTTGTGCGTCAACACGTTTCACTGTTCTGCTTCATCAGGACACATACAGGGGTTGTTTAGAAAAGACGGGTCTCACTATCTAAAATGAAACACATACATCAATTTCCATATAACAGCATATGCATAAGAAGAAGAACCATAAACAAGCATCAGAATAGCATGTGGGAAGGATATATCTACTTTGTCAGCATGAAAGCATGTGCAGATAGAGATAACAACGTTTGCCAGCTTGGCATCAGCACCACCATCTGGGTAGGATATTATACTTTCTAGTACTTGTAAACACGTGGCAAGCTGAAGCAGCAAAAAAATATATAGTGCATAATTAATTACAGGTCAAACATGCCTTAAGCACCAGAGAGGAAGTGGCACTTACTGACTATGGCTGTTAGTATAGAAAAATATAAGATGGTTATGACCAGGGCTATATAGCAGGTAGAGGGATCGGCATGTTTCCTCCTTTCTGTGGGCAGCTTAGCTAGTTCCCATATGCCTAAGGGGAGTATCAGTGACGTTGCGCAGTGGGCGAGGTACCAAGCAGAACAGCAAAATGCGTTGACTCACAGGGGCTCAGTGCATTTTCATGGTGCAACTGTTTTCATCTACGCCATGTATATCATGTTCACTATGTTATATGTTTTTAATTCGTATTGCTCTTTGCTCTGTTTGCACAACAAACAATTTTTTCAACCAATAAAATATACAAATGTTTAATATATACTGTCTTATGTGCCTCTAAAGTACGACCCTGGGGCCTTGTTTGCACCTTTCTTTGTTCTCCAGCATAAAGTAAAAAATATTGTTTTTTTTTCAAAATTGTCCGCCTTTTTTGTTTATAGCAAAAAAAAAAATAGAAACCACGGAGGTGAGCAAATACCACCAAAAGAAAACTCTATTTGTGGGAAAAAAAGGACATCAATTTTATTTGGGTACAACGTCTCACGACTACGCAATTGTCAGTTAAAGTAACGCAGTGCCGTTTTGCAAAAAATGGCCTGGTCATTAAGAGCGTAAATCCTTCCGGGGCTGAATTGGTTAACTGAAAATTGCGCGGCCGTGCGATGCTGTACCCAGACAATGAAACAGATCTGCATCTGGGGAACTCTCCAACAACAACACAGACAGAAATCCTTTTTTTTAAATAGAGTAGAGGAAATCTTTCTACAGAGTACCAGGAAGGGGTTCTAGTCCATCCAAGACTACACTAAAAAAGGTTTTGACCTGAGTTATACTTTTAAGTAAGGTATACACAATAAAACTTATAAGCACATAGTAAACATCTGTTATTTTTTCCATTCATTTCTAAGGTTTAAATGATTAAATTCCACATTAGAAAAGCCTATCCCACCTGATAATAAAAATAAATTAATTAATTAGTTAATTAAGTATTATTACTGAAGTTTTCTTTAGTCTAAATGCTTGCTAGCAATAAAGACAGAACAGACAGTGGTGAGCCATGTGACAAAAGAGAAGGAAAACTTCATTGATTAAAATAAAGCCCCTGGCTGTCATAATAGTATAACAGAATTTTGTGCTGTTCTGAAGTACTTTCTTGTCCCATGAGTATGAAGACAATAGTTCACTATACACAGAGCCAATAAATCAATTAGTTTTAACAGCCTGAGTTCAGGAAATGCATTTATTCTCTTCAATGAAAACACAGTTTTTACTTGTAACCATACTTCATACTGTTAAGGTCAATTTTTCATGTGGAAATTAAATCCGGGATCTGAAAAATTGCCTGCGAATTTTAAAAAGAAAGGTATGCGCTTTGCAATAAGGGATCACTAATGATATTTCTAATTACCTGCCCTTAACACAGCTGATCATGAAAACAGCCGTTAATAGGAGCATAATGCCTTCCAATTACCTTTGCGTTCCATTTCACATCATTGGACACCTGTACGGAGCTTATGAAACTGGTTATTTCAAACCAATTAATTGGCAACAGTGATTGATAGATTAATAATAAGTGGTTCTCTCTGGGAATAAAACCTGCAATTAATGTTATTTCAAAGACAGTGCTACAATTCAAACTAGTGTCCTATTTCACTGATTTTCTCTCTCTCTCTCTCTCTCTCTCTCTCTCTCTGGCGTTCTCTCTCTCGCTCTCTCTCATCTCTATCTCTCATCTCTATCCTCTCTTCCTGACCTACCTCCATCATACTTTCCAATTTGTCTTTTTTCCTTCTCTCCCTCAGTTGTTATAAGTTTCTAAATTGTACCAAAGCTGTAACCTGTTCTCTACATAACTACTATGCAATTTGGATATACCAAAGTAACTAATGAGCAATATGTTTAATTTATAATCTATTCCTTTTTTCTTTGACCACTTGCTTACTGGGCACTTGTACCCCCTTCCTGCCCAGGCCAATTTTCAACTTTCAGTTTCAGCTTTGAATGACAATTGCGCGGCCATGCAACACTGTACCCAAACTAAATTTTTGATAATTTTTCCCACACAAATAGAGCTTTTTTTTATTATTTGTGAAAGAAACAAAAAAAGGTAGAAAATTAAAAAAAACAAAAACATTTTTCACAGTTTATTATAAAATTTAGCAAACAGGTAATTTTTCTCCTTCACTGATATGCACTGATGAGGCTGCACTGATGGGCACTGATAGGCTGCTCTGATGGGCACTGATAGGAGGCACTGATGGGCACCGATGAAGCTGCACTGATGGGCACTGATGAAGTGGCACTGGTGAGGAGGCACTGATGAAGCTGCACTGATAGGTGGCACTGATCGGCACTTATAGGTGGTACTGATGGGCTCTGATAGGCGGCACTGAAGGGCGCTGATAGGTGGCACTGATGAACACTGACAGGCAGCACTGATGGGCAATGATAGGAACTGGTAGGTGACACTGATAGGCAGCACTGATAGGTAACACTGATGATTAGACACTGATGGGCACTGATAGATGACACTGGTGGGCACTGATTAGCAGCACTAGTGGGCACTGATAGGTGGCACTGGTGGGCACTGATAGGTGGCACTGGTTGGCACTTATTAACAGCACTGGCAGGCACAGATTGGGACCGATATCTCTGTAACAAAAGTCGGCTTTCTTATTCTCCTCACACTAATTGTGAGAAAAAAAAAGCTGATAACCGACTTCTGTTTACTTCCGTGATCAGCTATCATGGCTGACAGCTGATTACATATTAAAGGGCTGCTGGGATTGGCCCTTTACCCTGTTCTGTGATAGGCCGAGTCCTAAGGACTCGACCATCACAGAGTCCACCTGCGACGCACCGCAGGGCATCGCGGTCACGGTAGAATGTCTACTGATACCCTCCCGGCACTGGAAGCCCACGCTGTAGCCGTCTTTTGGCTATAACGCGGGCGGAAAGTGAATTGAATTAATCTGACAGCCTTCAGCAATTCAAGTCAAACTTTGCTCTTCCCCTTTCACCTAGTGAACATTCCTTATGGTCCTTTAATGGCATAAATGACCCATGGAGGTTTGCTATGAAGCAGTGATGCACTTTGGCAGTGAAATAGACTCAAATAGTGAATCGGCAGAGTGGTCTGATTATAGGAAGTATATTGGTGAGTCAGTGTCGGTGACCCAGAGAGCAGTGAGGTTGGTCCCCTAGTCATGTGACAATGCTCAAGCTTAGTGATTGGCTGTTAAACTGTCACAGCACTGTCACATGGGAGGGGGTCACATTCTCGTTTATACCTGGCTGTGCCAAGTGTTGTGGACAGTTTAAAAAGAGGAAGCATTGGCAAGGGAGGGCTTGAGTATAAGGGAGTCGGGGGAAGAGGGGTTTATGCAGAGAAACTTGGATTGATCAAATAGACAGTTCCCTTTGCAAAGTAGGTTGCACTTTACAAAGAAATATTGGATTTGATTGGGTATTCTTTGGAAAGTGAAATTTACCAAATTCACTAAGCTCTGGGGAAACTTCCCTTGCACAGTGAATAGCCTATTTGCCTTTTGTAAATCAACCCTACTGTCTTGCACGTTAAAGCACAAGAATGCAATAGCAGCACCAAGCCAAAGGTTAAGAGTCCAAAATGTATTAATAGCGACATTAAAACATCAATGCATTTTAGGGAGAGAGAAGTGTGACTGGTATCCTGAAGTCCCTTTCACTTTACTGCCCAGCATTGTGCAGGAGGACAGTATTGGACAGTGCCAGCTGCAGTGTAGTGAGAAATAAATTACACTATGTGGAGCCTTTTGTCTCTGTACATGTCCACTACCATCTGACTGCCATTTCCGATGTCTTTGGAACTCCTCCCTGGATGTGGAATGGCCGCATAACGATTTACTTGATCTGCTGCATCCAGACCCTGCCACGTTGACTCCATCAGGGGTTTATCTCCAGACAAGCTTGTCTGGCCCACTAGCCGTACGGTCATGTGAGTCCATCCTATTCGGTAAGCATACAATGTTACCAGTTTTCCTTCACTATAGTGGCACCGTTATTTCCTGGATTGGATCATCACCATACTGCTTTTAAGATTGCCACAAGTTTGGAATACATCAGTCACTTCCTTTGGAATTATACTAGAGACTTTTTCTGCACTTTTGTCACTTTATTGGACATTATATTATTCTATGGCTCTTATTATGACAATAGTCTATGGATTGTTGCACATACAGTTTACATATTGAATTATGAACTGGACTTTGCACTGATTGATTTACATACTGAATTATGAACTGAATTGTGTACTGATATATATTTATGATTATTTATACATTTTCATTATTTATTTATAGGTATAATTGTTTCTTCTGGTACTGCACTTTTTATTTGTATTCTTTGAAAATGATTGCATGCAAGGAGTTCTTAAATGGCAGAGCAAAAATACTTGGATCAATTGGTGAGGAGTAAGCAAAAAAACAAATCTTCCTGTGTTGAATAAACTGTATATGGAAGCACAGTGATCACTATCTCAAGGAAGTTGCCCTTTGTAGAACTAAAGTAGAAACAAGATGATGGAAAGATGTCTGTATATAGTGTCTATGAGATTAGGCCTAGGCCTTTGGCACTAAGGATGATAACTGGTGCAGGAAGCAATGGTGTCTATATACAGTGTCTACAGAATTGAGCTATTGCCCGCTCACCACACTGAAACAGGGGATGATAATGATGAGGATAATGATGATGATGGCTCCCTCTTAGGAACATGGCTCAGGCGATGGTGTCCGGCCTCCACTGCACCTTGCTACAGCTCACACGAATTTGCTGACACCACAGCCAAGGAGTGCTGTCCACTGATATCCCTCCGAATATCTGCTATACAGTTCTGCTGGTGCAAGCCACGATTCAGCTGCAGCATACACCATCACAATCCCTGCACTCAGATTCCCCAAGAGAACATGCAGGCCTCAATCCATCCTTCTTATAGCTTCTCCCAGCAGTCTGTTCTCCTCCATCAGTCATCTGGTAGTTGTGGTTCCCGGTGACTTAGCTAGATGGCAAATCTGCTAAGTTTGGACTACATGTCCCAAGATGCCTTGCTCCTCCTCCAGAATACATCAGGTCAGTATCAAACTCAGCACTAGAGGGAAACAGCTCCCAAAGGCAAAGCCACACAATGTCGCCTGATTGCAGGAATATATATGCGTACATCCAGCTCCTAGCTACATCCTCCCCCCCACTTAAAGTCTTTGGTCCCCAAAGAGGCAGGGTTATTTTATCAACAATTACTAGAAAGAAGAAGAGATTAATTATCTCTAACTATTATTCAAATTGAGTAAATATTGACATACTTCTGGGCTCTGCTGGAATCACCTATATACACTCTCAGTTAACTCATAATCAGTTTTCTGACAGGCCAGAGCTATAGCCGTGCCCCACCCAGTGGTGTCAGAGGTCACGGCAAGGTCACCTTGTACCCAATTGATGGTAGCAGAATCAAGTGTGGGGGCTGGCCTCTTAACTGTAGGAATCAGTTTATCAGAGTTCTCTTGCAAAGTGTCATAAGTGAGTCTCCTTGGGGATGTATATTTCTTCTCAGTCTGACAGGAAAATGAACTTCTGGTACTATTGTTGAGTTTCTTTCAGGACTCTTCACAGGTGTATGACTCCTTTCAGGGCTTTCCACTGGTGTATAGCTCCTTCCAGGGCTTTTCACTGGTGTAGGGTTTTTTCAGGACTTTTCATATTAATAAGGTCATGAGTCACTGATAGCAAGTCTGTACATGGGATTGTGGGATCGGATTTAAGAATAGTAAGGATCAAAGTTTTGCTCCCACCTTATTCTCCATCTATCAATGGCAATTCCTTCTCCATGTGGCTTTCTGGTTTCAATCCAGGTAAATCTCCATCAGTAAAACGAATCAATTCTCCCTCAGCCTGGTTTAACCGCTTGCCGACCGCTGATCGGCAATTGACGGCGACGATGTGGCTCTGTAACGCAAAACACCGTCATACGACGGCGGCCACGATACCGAGCCACTGTGAGCGCGCGCGCGCATATGTGGTCAC
>BLSH010047373.1:1656915-1678756 GCA_018402905.1 Glandirana rugosa | reverse complement strand
CCTTATCTTTAATTTCTCTTATCCATTACTGGCCCTCACTTTTCCCATTCTTCCTCACTCCACATCACACAACCCATCACCACCCTCACACTCACATGGTTCCTCACATACAACCACCTACATTCATTTTCCAACACACTCAAGCAGTGTTTTCCACCACATAAACAATTGCCACTGTTATCACCCAATATAGGCATATCAGGCTGGAGATTGTCTCTTTCCATGATGGGTGTCCTTCCTGGCGTTTGTCGCCGCCACGTTTCCCGCCTCAGCTCCCTGATAGAGTGGTCCCGGACGGTTGGTGTGCCCTGTTGGTATACCGCCTCAACGCGGACATGGTAGGCGTTATTCATGAGACCTCTACTTTTTCGGTTCTTATGATATATAATAGTCATTACCTATTCTCTTTAATTTCTATTCCAGAGTACATACAAGCACGCTCCTGATGAGTGATTTGAGATCACGAAACGCTTAGAGCTTCCATATGCTTACTATGTTATATTTCAGTAATTCATTAATATGTCATCGGGGCTATTCCCTTATGGGGTACCACAAAGAGCCATGGCAGTGCACAGATTATTATCCGTGCACGACTAACTGTATGTATATATACCAATGGATGGTTTGGGGAATTAAATTTTCGTTTTTTTTGTATATGAATTCATGATCATTATATATTGATTTTATACCGTATAATCATATTGCTGATGTAATTTATACTGTACAATTATGTTACTATTTTTTCTACCTTGGTTATTGATGTATGTATATATCTACTTGTATTGATATGAATTCTTTAATAATAATTAAAACAATGTAATCATGATCCATCCTTATATATTTTTTACCACCACACGTGTCATATAATGTCCCAACTGTTTTGTTTTGTTTGCTAAGCAACAGGGATGGAAGTTCATGACGGTATGTCATGACTTCACATAAAGTCCCACATTTCCCCACTTCCCCCTTTTTTCTCCTTACAATTCTATCCAAAATGAAAAAAATAGTTTGGGCTTTAGCTACAATCCAAAATGATGTTTAGGTGCCCATACATCTACAGAGTTTCTGTAAAGAAGGCTCACATCAGGCTTATTAATGGTTGCGGTTTTAGTTACAATCACATTGATCCCAAGCATGTATTTTGACCTAATGTCATGTTTATGCTATATTGGGGGGCAGACAGATGCTTCCAGAGGCTGGTTCTTCAGGGGAAACACCAAAAACTGGAACAAGCATTCATGCTTATGCAATCACCTATTCCCTCTAAAAGAGGTAGTTCAGCAGTCACCCACCTGACATACAGACATGACATCAGTGTGTATATGCAGTACTGAGATGATATTTCCCTTTGTTCCCAGCTTAAAAATTGTGGTTGGTACCCCACTAAGAACAAGAAAGGTGCGCCTCTAAGTACAGTAGTGTAAATAACAATTTTATAAAACAAGATTAAAACTACTCACAATGGTAGTATGCAGGTGCACATTGCAGTGTCAGCCACTGCTGGCTATGGTTGTCCTTTGGTCTTTCTGGAATGGCTGCTGGGATGAGGTCCTGGTCTGCCTGGCGGTGGTGGGCTGGGGGGGGGGGCGTCGGTGGTTCCCGGTGTCTCCTCCTGTGGCTCCGGAGGGTTTTGGCGTGAACGACCGTTCGGGCGTTCATTCGGTCCCTGCAGGGCAGATACAGGTGGGCCTCTCGTCCAATGGGCAGCTGGAAACGGCGACGCGTTGTGGGGCTCCGCCCCTTCTTCAGGCCGTGGTTCAACCAGCTTTAATTTGAGGGTATTTACATCCACATCAGGGATTAAACCCAGCGTCTGGTGATGTCTATGCGTTCCAGACTTCAGGCTGTAATTGACTGCAAAGGATTTGCAACCAAGTATTAAAAAGTGAAAGTTTGAGTTATGATTGTTTATCTGTCCCATTACTTTTGGTCCCTTAAAAAGTGGGAGGCACATATACAAACTGTTGTAATTCCTACACCGTTCACCTGATTTGGATGTAAATACCCTCAAATTAAAGCTGGAAGTCTGCAGTTAAAGCACATCTTGTTCGTTTCATTTCAAATCCATTGTAGTGTTGTATAGAGCCAAAAAGATTAGAATTGTGTTGATGTCCCAATATTTATGGACCTTACTGTAGCACTGCACTTCCTTTCATTTTGTATACCACTCTCACACTGCCCCGTCATGGTACTCACGGTTATCGTGTGGGTTACCTGCAGTTTCCCATATACTTCTATTATGTTCTGCATTTTTGGTGCATTTTTTGAAAGTACACCAAAGGTCCTGCATGCTGCATCTTTAGTGCACTTTCAAAAAAAAGTACCAAAAACGTGGGACATATATAGAATTCTATGTGTATATGTGTGTGTGTATGTATGTATGTATGTATGTATTTATGTGTGTATGTGTATATATACAGTTGTGCTCATAAGTTTACATACCCTTGCAGAATTTATGATTTCTTGGCCATTTCTCAGAGAATATGAATGAAAACACAAACATTTTCTTTCACTCATGGTTAGTGTTTGGCTAAAGCCATTTATTATCAATCAACTGTGTTTACTCTTTTTTACCACTTCCCGACCGCCGATCGGCATCTGACGGCGGCAAAGCGGTTCATTCCCACAAAACGCCGTCATACGACGGCGGCTGCGGGATCGAGCTTAGTGAGCACGCGCGCGCCGCCGGAGGCTCGCCCGCGCGCTCACTGTGTTCGGGGAGGGCCAGGGAGCGGGTGCGGCGGCTTCGATTGCCGCCGGCTACCCGCGATGGCCCCCCCGAGCGGAGGAACGGAGGTCCGTGTATGTAAACACAGACCTCCGCTCTGTGTGAAGGGGGAAGGGCTGTGATCACAGCCTTCCTGTATACGAAGGCTGTGACCACTTCCCTTCCCCAGATAGTGCAGTCCCCCCACCGTTAGAACACGCCCAGGGAGCATAGTTAACCCTTAGAGCGCCCGCTGCAGGTTAACCCCTTCACTGCCAATGGCATTTACACAGTAATGAGTGCATTTTTATAGCACTGATCGCTGTATAAATGCCAATGGTCCCAAAAAAGTGTCAAAATAGTCCGACATGTCCGCTGAAATATCGCAGTACCGCTAAAAATCGCAGATCGCCGCCATTACTAGTAAAAAAAAAAAAAACCCAAAAATGAATTCTCATCATCCGTAAACGCGACCACTTTTGCGCAAACCAATCAATAAACGCAGAATGCGATTTTTTTATCACAAATATGAGGAAGAATATACATCAGCCAAAAACGGTGAAAAAAATGTTTTTTTTTATATTTTTTTTTTTGATTTGTATTCTAGCAAAAAGTAAGAAATTTGGGTTTTTTTGCAAAATTGTCGCTCTTCTTTTGTTTATAGCGGCGATCAGAAATGACGCAGAGGTGATCAAATACCACCAAAAGAAAGCTCTGTTTGTGGGAAAAAAAGGACGCAAATTTCGTTTGGGTACAACGTCGCACGACCGCGCAATTTTCAGTTAAAGCGACGCAGTGCCGAATCGCAAAAAGGGCTCCGGTCCTAAAGCTGGAAATCCTTCCGGGGCTGAAGTGGTTAAATCATATTGACAACAGAAACTACCCAAATGACCCTGATCAAAAGTTTACATAACCTGGTGTTTTTGGCCTGATAACATGCACACAAGTTGACACAAAGGGGTTTGAATGGCTATTAAAGGCTCACCTGTGATCTGTTTGCTTGTAATTAGTGTGTGTGTGTGTATAAAAGGTAAATGAGTTTCTGGACTCCTGGCAGACCCTTGCATCTTTCATCCAGTGCTGCACTGACATTTCTGGATTCTGAGTCATGGAGAAAGCAAAAGAATTGTCAAAGGATCTGCAGGAAAAGGTAGTTGAACTATATAAAACAGGAAAGGGGCATAAAAAGATATCCAAGGAATTGAGAATGCCAATCAGCAGTGTTCAAACTCTAATCAAGAAGTGGAAAATGAGGGGTTTTGTTGAAACCAAACCACGGTCAGGTAGACCAACTAAATCTTCAGCCACAACTGCCAGGAAAATTGTTCAGGATGCAAAGAAAAACCCACAAATAACTTCAGGACTCTCTGACAACATGTGGTGTGGCTGTTTTAAGATGCACAATAAGGAGGCACTTGAAAAAAGATGGGTTGCATGGTTGAGTCCCCAGAAGAAAGCTATTACTATGCAAATGCCACAAAGTATCCCGCTTACAATACGCCAAACAGCACAGAGACAAGCCTCAAACCTTCTGGCACAAAATCATTTGGAGTGATGAGTCTAAAATTGAGCTTTTTGGCCACAACCATAAGCCCTACATTTGGAGTGGAGTCAACAAGGCCTGTGAAACACAGAGGGGGATCGCTGATGTTTTGGGGATGTGTGAGCTGCAAAGGCACAGGAAATTTGGTCAAAATTGATGGCAAGATGAATGTAGTATGTTATCAAAAAATACCGGAGGAACATTTGCATTCATCAGCCAGGAAGCTGCGCGTGGGACGTACTTGGACATTCCAACATAACAATGATACAAAACATAAGGCCAAGTCGGCCTGTCATTGGCTACAGTAGAATAAAGTGAAGGTTCTGGAGTGGCCATCTCAGTCTCCTGACCTCAATATCATTGAGCCATTCTGGGGAGATCTCAAACGAACAGTTCATGCAAGACAGCCCAAGAATTTCCAGGAACTGGAGGCTTTTTGCCAAGAGGAATGGGCAGCTTTACCATCTGAGAAGATAAAGAGCCTCATCCACAAATACCACAAAAGACTTCAAGCTGTCATTGATGTTAAAGGGGGCAATACATGGTATTAACTTGGGTATGTAAACTTTTGATCAGGGTCATTTGGGTAGTTTCTGTTGTCATTATGATTTAAAAAGAGTAAACATAGTTGATTGATAATAAATGGCTCCAGCCAAACACTAACCATGAGTGAAAGAAAAGTTCTCTCATTCATATTCTCTGAAAAGTGGCCAAGAAATCATCAATTCTGCCAGGGTATGTAAACTTATATATACACACACAATGTTTTTTTCATAGCTTGTTCATGATAGTGTCAAGGACTGTGGATCCTCTGAGAAGCAATCCATGATCAAATTACTTCTTAGAGGCATTTGACAGGCAGTGCGGAGGTGATATGTTGCCTCCTCAACTCCTTTTTTAACCCCCTAAATGCAGCATCATCGTGTGTCAACTATGCGCAATGCACACTGTTGTGGGGCGGTTGCTGTGTACGACCCTGGCTGCTGCCTCTGGAGCTAAAGGGGAAACAGTTGAGAGATGGTAAAAATAGCTAAACCGCGTGGTTTTACTGTCCTCCAACCTCATGTGTGAACAAGCCCTTTGTTCACATCTCTGTGGCTGCATGTAGGGCAGCCCATTCATTTCAATGTCCTGCCCACAGAAATGCAAGGAAAGAAGTGCAAGTAAAAAAGAGTAAAAAAAAGGCTCAATAGTGAAAACAGACAGTGGGAAGAATCCTCACAAAAGCCATAAAGTCTATATTAAATGAGGTACAAATTAAAAGTCCACTATAGTGATAACTGCTGCACTTCTCAGGATATTGAATCCCTTCTAAACACTGTAAAAACAAAAGGGAACAAAAGTGCCACCATCTAAGTGTATCTATTTATTAAATGAACACTAAAAACAACTAAGAGTGCAATTGTAATTGTTTTTAGTGTTCATTTAATAAATAGATATACTTAGATGGTGGCGCTTTTGTTTAGTTTTGTTTTTACAAGGAAAGAAGTCGGCCCCTTTTTTAAAATCACATTGCACTAATAATTTACAACACTTGCCAATGCATGGGGGTACCATTAAGAATTAATGGCACCCTTGCTCCTCTGCTAAAGAGTAGCACATTTGTCTGTGCGTTGGAAACACGCAAAATTTTGCGTGTGTTCCCCAACATGCAGTTATATGAATCAAGCCTTAGACTTGGGTGCCTCAGGACTGAAAATACTTTTTAAGGGTGCCCTGACCGGACAAAACTTGAAAAACACTGGGTTAGGGCTAGTGTTTTGAGCAGGCTTACCTATTAATTTATATTTTAATGTCTTTGGGTCTCTCAAACAATTGGGGGGGGGGCACAAAACAAAAGGGAAAGTGTGCCAGGTCAACAAGGGTTAAAAGTAACTTGGAGTTAATGCTAAGCACTCACATAGAAAATTCCAAGGTCCAGTGTACAAAGCGGGTGCAGGCAGGGAGCAAACCATCAGCAGTCTGGATGGACCGATGGAGCAGCAGATTGCAGAGCCGCAAGACACATAAACCAGCAGCATCTCTGAAACACACATGCCCCCCAGACAACATCTTAGAGGATGAAACACGTCGGGAGTTGCTGACCCCATACCACTGTGCTTTATCTTGTGACTGGCCAACTTTCTGAGCTCAAGTGTATCTGCTTACATGAAAGTGCATTACCTATTAATAAAGTCTATCATAAAGGATCTTATGCTATGTGAGGCTTTTCATTTCATGTTCAACACACTCTTTTGGATATTATCAGAGCGGAGACCCTTTTGAGTGGTAACGGTGCCCTGCCGGGATATTACAGCGCCCACTGTGGACCTTCATAGTGAGGAACCATCTTGTGGCTCTGTTACCCCACATTATATTCAGGCTTATTTTTTAAACATATTGCTCTATGGGATGTCATTTTCTGACTTTCGTTTCATTGCTGGGAGAGTTTGCAGCAAGGGGATGAGGAGGGACAGGAAGACATCCTGGTTATTTTAAATGCACTGTTGACCATTTAATATGGTCCACACTATTTGATAAGGAGCCAACCTTATCTTATATTACAGGTGATATCACTGTGGTGATCAGCATTGGATGTAACAACTATCTGTTTCTGGGATTGCTCCCTTGTATAAGGGTAGTATTCACTTGCACTTGGATATGGGACTATACACCTTTTTTTTTTTGGATGTTGCACATGAATTACCTATTTTATTTGTTTATAGAATTTGAATATTGGTTTTTCAACACACTAATTTTATTATGTTGATGTATTTTTTATGAAATGTAAATTTGCATTTTTTCACATTTTTTCACTCTAAAAATTGAGATTTTTATCATTAATTTATATTAGAGTTTTATGCACATTAAGTATGGTTTATTTTCGATCATGTTGTATTAATTTAGCACCACACTATTTTATTTATTTATGCACTAATTTGGTATCAGGGATTTTGGTGTAGGCTGCTTTTATGTGTTAAAATCTTCCGCCATGCAGAATTATTTTTATTTTTACGTTTTGGTAATAACTCTCTCCTTCGGTTTCAGTAAGATAAACATTTTTTTCTTTGGTACCTTGGTGGATTAAAAAGTTAAAGAATTCCAACTCTAAAACTTTATTTTCTCACTTAGTGAATGAAAATATGATAAAAGAAAAAACAAAGCATAGAGGAAAAAACAGTTGAGAAGACCTGCCCAGTTGACCAGACTGCACAAATTAGGTTAGAACAATTGGGGAGTGGATTGCTTTATTATTCACTGACCTCTAGTAAACACCAAGCCGAACCAGGCCTTATCTATGCATTTCCATTTTAAAATGATTTATTATAAAAAGATGAAAAAGGCCTGTTACATGTAATCTGAATCAAATATAAACCCTTGTGATCTCTATCTTATCCACGTAAAATTTAAAACAAGAAGTTGATAAAAGCTTAGCCACAAGCTCCAGTGCTAGGGAAGTTAGCTATTGGTAATTGCTTTAAATTCAGTTTGGATACGGATGGACAGAAGCTTAGCAAACTTCAGAAACATCAATTAAAAAACAAGTTCTGGGCAGTAGGCATCAAAAATTGATAAAAACTCGATTTTAGGTTTTTAGATTTAGTGTTGAAATCAATCAACTGCAAACAAGATTTAATTAAAGAATATTATTTCAAAGTGTAATTACCTACTGGGTTCAAAATGAACCTCTATTGCCCGTAATGTTCCCCTACTGTGATCCCACACTGAAAAATGTTGAGTTTTAGATTAATATGCATCTTGTAAGTACAAGCCGTAATCGCAATCTTAAAGGACATTTAAAACACACTTGGAATCTTCTATGCAATCAAGCACAGTGTGACTACAATGTCCACCGTGCTAAATTTGTGATTACATTTTTATGTGCATGATTTAAATCGTTTTAGCAGCAGTCCAGGGAGCATTTTTCCCCTGCATATTAATTACACAAAGGCTTTGTCATGTGAGAAGCTTGGTGGTCATGGTCTGTAATCCACTTCATTTTGAACTACAACTACAGTTCCCAAACCTGCTGTGCACATCAAGCCTCATTTTTTTTCTTTTCTAAAATCTAGATTATGCTGAGATGGTTAACAGGTACAGTCCTCCTTAAAGGAATTAATAGTCATTTATTTAATGACATATGTAAACTAATTGCTTAAGATCTAAATTTGCAAGAGCACACTCTCTAGGCTATTATTAATAAATTCTTTAATATATGTTTTCCTTTGTACTGGTCTCGAAGTACATTAACATCAAAGTCAGATTTAATTGGCCCTTTTCATTCTATAATTATATCTTAACATTCTTCTGTTGAACTGTTTCCTGTTGACTTTTCTTGCTAGAATTGTCATCTCAGTTCCGAAAAAAGGGGGTTAATGTCATGCAAGCTGAGATGGAAGAAGGAAATGTTGGTGAGAATACTGAAGAGAGAAAAAGTGAACAAATGCCAAAGTTAAAAAGTTACTTTGATAATTGAGGAGGAGGGGTTAAAATTTTACATAGCAAGTAGAGCTAGAATCAAGTGAGGAAAAGTATGTTATCGTGTATTTCTAAGGTAGACAGCATTTTGAGAGTAACTAATGTATCATTGTAGAGATGCGTTCCCTAACAGCTTTGCTGTATTTGTGTTTTTGATTTTTTGCAGGGTTTCTTCAAAAACCTGTTTACGTTTGTCATTGGGGGAGATGAACCATGTTCTAAAACAATGCTCTTTTGGAAGGGACTTTTGGGAGAGGTAATTTAGTCCTCACCTTTCGGGAGAGAACAGACCTTCTGTTAATGAGGAGAGATCCCCTGGTGAGCAGGACATGTGCCTGTTGTGAGCCCCCAGACCTAAAGCCCCAGCCTAGAGGTGTTGCCCTTCTTGTAGACTAGTGCCTGTAAGTGTGCTAAAGTTGCAGTCAGAGGACTCAAACTTGGCTAAACAAGTATTTCATGTTTTGTGGAAAGATACTCCAGTGGTATTTGTGTGCTCCGGGAGGGAATCTACAACAGACAACCCTGAGATTTTCTAGGAGCCCAAATGTTGGATACTTTCTTGTCCTGCCAAGTTCTACATGAAAGATTTTGAAATGCATTCAAGTATTGAACATGCATTATTACAAAATAAGACAAGGACAAGACATTCTTGAAAGGGAAGTCCCACTTTCAAACTCAACACCCTGCTGAATAGGGGTACTATAAAGAATATGATCAAGAAATGTTCACTGCCACATATGCATATGCGGAGGCTCAGATCTATGTGTTTAGACAGGTGCTAACAGATAAAGTAAAATGCAAAGAGAGGGCCATCCTAGGTGACCTCCAAGACAGGGTACACTAGTGTGAGGGGTACAATCATTCTTTTTTGGAAATAAACTTGGACAGAGACAGCTGTAGGATAGGTTTTATCATCAAAAATAAAACCACCCCAATATTTTCATAAATTTTTATGAGAAATGAAGTGAAAACGGAGGAAGTGTGATGGGGAGGCAAGAGAGAGTATTGCAGTCAGGTTTTGCTACTGCAATTTATTAAAATATGGAGCTACTTATAGTTATATAACCATTTATTTTTATACCCAGCGTCTGCAGACATCAGCCTATCCTCCACATACAACAATTGTTGGTCTGTAGGAAGTGAGTAACAATGACTGATAGGCAGAGGCGTAACTAGAACCTTCAGGGCCCCGGTGCAAGAAATTATGAAGGGCCCCCTGACCCCTGGCCAGGGCCCTTCCCACTGATCCTGGGGCCCTTTACGCCTATCGTGGGTCCCTTTATTACGGTACTGCAGTGGGGCCCTTTCACAAGTTCTGCAGCAGGCCCCAGTGGGACCAAGGAAGCACACAGGGGCCCAGGGAACAGCAGAAGACAAGTAAACTGGACAGAGAAAAATGGAGGAGATTGGGTCCTCTAAATGCCACCCCCGCCATTCCTCCTATTCAGGTGTACAAGGGAGGCACATGGGCCCCCTAGACCATGGGGCCCAGTTGCAATTGCAACCCCTGCAACCCCTATCGTTACGCCCCTGCTGATAGGAAGCCACTAATATGCGTTGTGCACCTACAGTGTAAGAGATAGTCAGCTTACTGAAGTGATACTATTTTATACAAATAACAGAAAAACAAATATCAAGATGCAGAGGTAGCTGAACTTAGTAATTTAAAAAATATATAGAAGTCCTCTACAGGGGGCACATAAAATCTGCTGTTTTTAGCATTTTAATTGACATACTTTAATAAAGTTTTGCTGTGCTACATTAGATTGCTGTGTGCTTTATGAACTTTCCTGTATGGACTGCCATCTTCCCATAGTGAGAGTTAATGCTCATGATAGGTTGATTTTAATGTTTAAAACGTTTCTGTTTTCTTTTAGGTCTGTGAGCCTGTGACTAGTTGGCAATAGCTTTTTTTTAATCAGAAAAAGAAAATATTATTTTTTTTCCCAATATCAGATACAAGCAAAGCATAGCAGGAGTCTTTCACTGCAGTATATAGTACAGGCGACTAGATATGTAAACATCATGACAACGATTACCAAATTCAATGGTTTATCATAAACATGCAGCCTGAATACCAATAATGTGTCTTATAAAGGCATAAAAGTAATTAAAGTAGTTAAGTCCTTGACTGACACAGAGCCCTGCATGGTAAGGAAAAATGAAAACGTAATCAGTTAAGACAGTATGGAGGAAAAACAATAGTTTTTGTTTTGTTGAGGTAAAACAAACCATGAAACAGTGTTATAACATGAGCCAATATACAAGCTTGTTGGATCCAAAGCCCTCTTTTTTATATAAGTCTATCCTTGGAGTAATCTCTCCCTAACCAGGTTTGCAGGTGCAAGGCCCAGAACATCTAGCCACTGCTGCCACAGAGAATGAAAATTGCGAGGAACATTTATATGCTGGTAAGTGATTTTTTCACGAATGAGCATATTGTTGACCCTCTCCACTCATTGACACCTGGTGGGTACCCGAGAGGAGATCCAACACTGGGCAATTAATTTTCGCGCTATGAACAGTAACCAAAGTATAGCAGTGTGGGATTTTGGTGTTAAGGATTCCTCCTTCAGAGCCCCCAGCAGACACACAACAGGGTCTCTCGGGATTTTAAACATATATACTTGTGAGATTGTGTCCAGGACTCCAGTCCAGTATCGGGTCAATTTGGGACATCTCCAGAGCATGTGGATGAGAGCGCCATGATCTCGCTCACATTGTGGGCACAGTGGAGTACTACGACATCCCCAGTTATACAGCTGGACCGGAGTCCTGTAGGCCTTATGGAGTAGAAATATATGTGAGAGCTTTTGGAATGCCAATACCGACACCATATGGGCTGATGACAAGCATAGTTCCCAGGTATCGCCATCTATAGTGCCCACGTCTCTCTCCCATCCTCTCCAACATGGGAGTGCAGCTGGGTTCTGAATGGTATGAATGAGGGTGCAATATCCCCTGGATGTCATACCCTTTCTATCTTCTTCCATGAATACCTCTCGAATTAAAGGGTGATCGCTTGGATGGAATCTAGTAGATCTGGATTGTGTTTGCAGGGCATCCCTCAGTTGCAAATATGTATAAAAGTGGCTATTGGGAAGAGCAAATTCTATTTGTTACTCGGAGAAGGACTTAAGCACCGATCCACTATATACCTGAGAGATGTAATGTATGCCTGCCTGTTCCCATTCCTGGAATCCTTTTAGTTTTTGGACCTCATTATAATTGGAGTTACTTCATAGTGGGGTCTGGGACAAGAAACCCTGAATATGTAATCTCTGTTTAATATGTGACCGTAATGCGCGTAGCATGTTTATTGTTGGTGCTGTATTGGTCAGATGCCAAAATCCCGCCTCCAGTAAGGGAAGGGCAGGAGAATTATTGCCAGGGAGAGAAACAATTTTTCAGACAGGGTCATCTGAGTCAACTGTTCCCCAACCACCCAAGTGTTGCAGTTGTGCAGCAATATAGTATGTTCTGGCATGCGGGACTGCCAGTACACCTTGGTCTTTTCCCAATTGCAACGTGTCTAGCCTAATATGTGCGTTTTTTTGGCGCCAGATCAATTCTCAAAATTGGGAGTCTATACGTAAAAAACACTTACATGAAATCCAAATGGGTGCATTGTGGAATACATACAGTAGTTGGGGGGCCCATACCATTTTTATTAAGTTTATTCTACCCACCACTGAAAGTCACAATCTGCACCAGGAGGTACATTTCTCCCTGAACTTTTTAAGTAAGGGAACCAAGTTTAGATCAATATAATCGGTAGGGTTAGGAGAAACCTGAATACCCAAGTATCTAAATTGTGATACAATCTATACCAAGTGAGCACAAGCTGGCAGGGGGGAGGGCAGATCATCCAATGGCATTAGAACCGACTTGTCCAAATTGATGGAAAAGCCTGACAGGGTGACAAAGGCACCAATGAGGGACATTGCCGCCTGCAAGGAGCCCTGAGTATCGCCCAAATACAGAAAAGTGTCATCTGCATACAGGGACACTACATCTGTGCCTGTACTATGCTTTAACCCACCTTCTGCGCCACAGGTTCTAGCACCAGGGTGAACAGGAGGGGCGAAAGGGGACACCCCTGCCTGGTGCCCCTATGTAGCTGGAAGGAGGCAAACAATTCTCCATTTACTCTTATCCTCACCGTGGGGCTGGCATATACAATGGGGCAAAAAAGTATTTAGTCAGCCACCAATTTTGCAAGTTCTCCCACTTAAAAAGATGAGAGAGGCCTGTCATTTTAATCATAGCCCCAGATCGAGGGAGATTATCTGTGGTCTTGTATGTCTTCCATTTTCTAATATTTGCTCCCACGGTTGATTTCTTCACACCAAGTTGCTTACCTATTGCAGATTCAGTCTTCCCAGCCTGGTGCAAGTCTACAATTTTGTTTATGGTGTCCTTTGACAGCTCTTTGGTCTTGGCCATGGTGGAGTTTGGAGTCTGACTGTTTGAGGACAGGTGTCTTTTATACTGATAACGAGTTCAAACAGGTGCCATTAATACAGGTAACGAGTGGAGAACAGATGAGCCTCTTAAAGAAGAAGTTACAGGTCTGTGAGAGACAGAAATCTTGCTTTTTTGTAGGTGACCAAATTTATTTTCCACCTTAATTTGCAAATAAATTCTTTAAAAATCAGACAATGTGATTTTCTGGATTTTTTTTTCATTCTGTCTCTCATAGTTGAAGTGTACCTATGATGAAAATTGCAGGCCTCTCTCATCTTTTTAAGTGGGAAAACTTGCACAATTGGTGGCTGACTAAATACTTTTTTGCTCCACTGTAGTAGCTGTACCCATTTTATAAAGTTAAAAGCCGTCTTTAGTCTGGGGCAAGACTACTGGGTCATCCGTACATAGGAGCAACAAAACTGGAACAAAAAAGTAAAAGAACAATTAAAGTGGGCCAACCGGGCATTCATATTGTAGAAGCTTTATTGCAAGCACTGCAAATGGGACCTCCATTCGGGAGGGAACAGTGTAAACCCAAACGGTGACAGGTGTCACCGTTTGGGTTCTTTTGTAGCAGGAATAGTAGTTCAATACGTTGAAAGTAGAAAATGAAGAGCATTCCATAATCCGCCTTATCATAACATAAAGTGGGACTTAGGTAGATGACCAGTGCGCCTCTGACAGGTTAGCAGCAATAATTATGTGCTGTCTTGGCGACGATGGGCCTCCGCTCTTCGTGATCTCTCCTCTCAATCGAGCCACTGGGTCGCCAGGGATGGGCCGCCAAAAAAATGAACTTCACCCCTCGCCACAACTCGAAAGCGTGCAGGGTACAGCATGGCGTATTGTAAGTTTAGATCTCTGAGCCTCTTCTTGGTCTCTGTGAATTGTGCACTGTGCTTTTGTAATTCTGCACAAAAGTCCAGGAATAATGAGATCTTATAATTATCCATGGTCAGGTTGCTGTCCCTGGATCTACCCTTAGAAAGAATTGTGTCTCTGTTTTTGTAATTTAGTAGTTTAAATAGGAATGGTCATGGTGGGTTTCATGGAGGCGGTATTGAGCTGGCACCCTGTGTGCTCTCTCCACCACGAACATAGGGGAGAAGGATTCCTTGCCAAAGACGGAGATCAACCACTGCTCTATGAAGTGCACTGGATTTTTGCCTTCCGCCTTTCCGGGATGCCTATGGCGCGCACATTATTGCGGCGTATTCTGTTCTCTAAATCATCTAAGTGTATGGCATGTTGTGCCGTAAGCTGCCCCTGGTACTTTACATCTCTTTGCAATGGAGCCATGTCATCCTCTATTGAATTGACCCTGCCCTCTAAAGCAGATGTGCGTTTTCTTAGCTTTTGCATGTCCTGGCACATATAGGAGATTTCAGCTTTAACCCCTATAATCGCGTCCGCGAGGACTGTTATGGACGTATTGCAGGATGTCACTGCTGTCAGTATGTCCCGGAGTGTGAGCTCAGGGTCCTCAGTGTCCATGACTGGGGAATGGGGCCTAGTGAAGGGATCCACAGGGGTACTCACTGCATTCCAGCACATGGTCTGCCCAGGCGTCTCCTCCAGTGCGACGGTATCGTCCACATCTGACTGGCCCCCTGATGATCCATCCTGGTTTGGAGCCAGTCGAGGGTGTTCTTTATGCAGGGGATGGGAGAATAGCTTCTCAGCTGCCTCCTTGTATAGGTCTTTAGAGGAGCCGGAGGGTCCGGCGTCATCTTGGCCTGCATCCACGGCCGAGGAACGGCCCTCTTTCGGCTTCTTGGACATGCTCACAAGCCGGGCGAGACACCGAGCAGGCAGCTGCAGATGATCGGGTCACATAGGTAGCTTTGTGGCATGTTTTGGAGCAGCGGGGTACTGTCCACAGTATACAATGGCGGATTTTTGGCGGAGCTCAGTCCAGATACGTCTGTCTACATGCTATGCTCAGCCACGCCCCTTGGCAATACCTTTTAGTGAGATTTAATATTGTTCTCAAGTTTTGGTGTTTTCAGAACACCCTTCGGCCCAATGGCATCAAATGGTCAGCAAAATCAAAAAGGCATATTGACAAGTTAGTGCCATTCAGTAGCGGAACAGGAAGCTATCAGGAGCAAAGTTTAGAGCTTTATTGGCCTCACCATTCTTACCTCGAAGAGTGCTGAAGACAGCATAATGTTAAGGTCTTTGTAAATATACTGGCATTGATGTTTCTGCGACAAATTCTGAGTCATTTGCAATGCCTTGGTTGATATCACACTTCAGATAAACAGCTATGAGGCTCAGAAATGCCTGATGTGATATGGGAAGTCCCGGAGTCACCAGTTAGCTATTTGTAAAAGTAAGCAGTGTTTACTGTCCACTCAAAAACAAGCAAAAAACAGCTTCCTTCAGCAATAAATAAATAAATAAATAAATAAACAGTCCATAATTCTGGTATGATGAAAATAACATGCTAGCTCACTGCCAGTATATTGATTCCACACCAGGGATTAGGGCTCCTGTCTGCTTTTGGATGCCACAGACGCTGCAGGAGTTGAGCAACCAGTGTTTCAGGTGCCAGCCAGTCCACACTTGCTCATAGCTATGAACCACTCTATCTCACAGATACATGCTCAATTTTTCCTGTTCCATTTCAGGTCTTCCATGGAAGCAGGTTTACTATTTCAGGACCAAAGTCCCTGTAATAAGGTTTTGGAGGCTTTTTTTTCACCCAAAGTCTCTTCTAGCTTCTTCTAGCCTCTGAATTCTGGGTCTATCATATCTCACTTTGCAAGGGTGAGAACCCCTGAGTACTAAAATATGTACCCATCGTCCCCCTTAATGGGACCACAACCCAAGTAATGAGAAAAGATGTCAGAGGCATTCTCTCATCATGCATGGTCAAACACTAGACAAAACTTACTGCCAAGGAGAAAAATAGTGCATCTAGAGGCCACCTAATGCTCAGGCACTCTTGCTCCACTATGGAATAATTTTTCTCAGTGGCTGTCAACTTTCTACTAAAAAATACTATAAAGTGTTCCTTCCCATTGACCTCTTGAGCTAAGCCTTTGCTGGAGGCATCCATTTGGACAATAAATTCCTGGATACTGGCACAAAGCTTTTTTAAGTTCCATTCCACTTGACCATGACTGATTTCTTTATCTGGTCAGACAGTGACACAGTAATGTACCCTTTGTATATGGCTTATTCCACCCCAATGGTACACTTTTCCAGATTCTCTTTCAGCACAGGCTGGACTCAGGGAAGATGGGACTCCTAGCCTGTACTAAGGATAACAATGTTGTTCAAATACACTGAGGTGTATTTCCAATGAAGGCATAACATTTATTGATCACCATCTAAAAATAAGGAGCTAGGGCAGAGTGTAACCCAAATTACATTTTTTATACTAGAAGTGGCCCTGTCAGGAAAATGGCCGATCAGTCTATTTAGGCATCCTGCGCTCTGTAGCAGGTGCTGTCTGATCTACAGCAAATCCGTGTTCCCGAGAGACCTGCACCTGTGCACTTCCTGTTCCTGTGACCCTGGCTTGACCTGATTATCCATGCTTTCTGCCTTAACTGACCTCAGCTTGTCCATGACCACTCTCTCTGACTGATCCCTCTGTACCTCGCTGCCTGCCTGATGACGACCCTGCCTGAGCCCGACCATCCATCCGTCTGATCCCTCTGCACTGTTTTGCCTGAACGTTGCTGACCCGGCCTGAATCACTACTCTCAGTCTTGCATGGACTTCTGGAAGACATCTTACCATCACCTGTGTCTGAATCCAGCCCTCATGCTCCCCTCTACTCCAGCGCTCCCTGTCTGCTCTATCAGAGGTTCTGGAACCAGGACTATAAGAGAGGTTGTTCCCCACACGAACCAGACTCCACCGCCAGGATTGTGACAGTATCAGACAGCCATGACAGAGTCTGTGCGGGGACCCTCTCCCATGGATGAACTATGCCAGCACTTGTCCGGCCTCACACAAGCTGTGAAGGGCCTACAAAAGGGCTATGCGCAGCTCGAGGAGCAAATACAAGAACTCGCTGTGCCCTCGGCTCTAGAGACTGTACCTGCCGCTGTGGTCCCATCACCCGAACCATGGGTCCCCATGCCTGAACGCTTCTCGGGGGATCGCAGGAAGTTTCGGTCATTCAAGACTGCCTGTGAACTGTATTTCTCACTTCAGCCCCACACCTTCTCCCTGGAGACTACCAAGGTGGGCTTTGTAATTTCTCTGCTGCTCGGAGACCCCCAGGCCTGGGCTCACCATCTCCTGGAGCAAAAAGCAGCGGCTGTGTCCAACTTGACCCAGTTTTTCCATGCCATGGCCCAGCTGTATGAGGACCCCATCTAGCCGCTTCGGCCGAAGCTGCCTTCCACGCTCTCCAGCAGGGCCAACGAATGGCAGAAGACTATGCCGCTGAGTTTCGGCGCTGGAGCGCTGATACGAACTGCAATGACGCAGCTCTCTGTTACCAGTTTCGTTTGGGACTGTCCGAGGCTTTAAAGGACGAACTGGCCCGAGTGGGGGTTCCCTGTCCGTTGGACACCCTTGTTAACCTTGCCATTCAGCTTGACCGGTGCTTCCAGGAGCGCAAGGCCGAGTGATCCAGGGGCCCAGCACGCTTCGCCCGGTCACCAAGTGACCCCAGTCCAAGACCCCTGCCTGAAGGGCCGCCTGATCCAGCGCAACTCGGACTCCTCCTCCCCTCTCTTTCTCACGAATAGAGACAACGCTGCAGAAGTGACAATCGGTGCCTCTATTGCGGTAAACCTGGACATTATGTCAGTACCTGCCCAGTCAAGCTGCGCAAGCTCCCAACAGTTGCATCTAGTGCCTTGCCTGCACCCCCACACAGGGGGACTCACTTGGCTCTACCCCTTTCCCTGAAGCTTGCAGGGGGGAATATTCCAGTTCAGGCCATCATAGACTCTGGAGCCTGCAACTGTTTTCTGGATTGGACATTTGCTGCCCAGTACCGGATCCCTCTCCAACCCAAAGCACACCGGATGTTGGTGCACCTGGCTGATGGATCTGCCATCAGCTCCAGACTTGTTACTCACGAGACCACACAGCTGCCGGTTAGGATGCCCAGCGGGCACCAAGAACTCCTACGCTTGGATGTCATCTCCTCCCCTCTTTTTCCCATTATTTTGGGCCTCCCGTGGCTACAGGCACACAATCCCGACATAAATTGGAGGATGAGCACAGTCAGGTACCAGTCACCTTATTGTGCACAACACTGCCTACAAACAGGCACTGAAACGGCCCCAAACCTGCTATGCCTGGACTCTGACCCAGACCCTGAAACCCACCGGGCCGTTCCACCCATGTACCACACCTTTTTGGATGTGTTTAGCAAGAAGGGCGCAGACAAGCTTCCTCCTCACAGGTCTTATGATTGCCCCATCAAGCTCCTTCCCGGAGCGGAAGTCCCCTTCAGACGGATTTTTCCTCTTGCCGAGCTCAAACTGGTGGCCCTCAAAGCCTACATTGACGACAACCTCAAGAAATGGTTTATCTGCTTGTCCACATCACTAGCAGGAGCCGGAATATTCTTTGTGGAGAAAAGAGATCATTCCTTGCGACCCTGCATCGATTACAGGGAACTTAAGATTACGTTGAAGAACCGCTACCCTCTCCCCCTGGTACCTGAGCTGTTCCAACGGTTGGGAGCGGCCACCATATTTACCAAGTTGGACTTGCGGGGAGCCTACAATTTAGTCCGCATTAGGGAAGGCAATGAGTGGAAGACCGCCTTCTGTACTCGGTTTGGGCACTACGAGTACCTGGTTATGCCCTTCAGGCTCTGTAACGCCCCCGCAACATTCCAGCACTTTGTGAATGAAATTTTTAGGGACTACCTAAACCAGTTTGTGAACGTCTACCTAGACGACATTTTGATCTTTTCTGCCAATCTGGACAAACACCATCAACACGTGGCCAAAGTATTAAGTCGCCTCCGCCAGCATGGGCTCTACTCCAAAGTGGAGAAGTGCGAATTCGAGCAATCCAGCATGCCCTTCCTGGGATTATTCATATCCGTCAAGTGAATTACCATGGATCCGCAGAAAGTGGCTGCTATCCTGGAGTGGCCGGTACCGGTGGACAAGAAGGGAGTCCATCGGTTTGTTGGATTTGCCAACTTTTATAGAAAATTTATAAGAGGGTTCTCAGCCACCATCTCACCGATTACCCAGGTTACTAAGCAAAATACCCAGTTCCAGTGGTCCAGTGAGGCACAGGCAGCTTTTGAGAAACTTAAGAGACTATTCACTTCTGCACCTATCTTGAAGCACCCGGATTCAACCCTACCTTATGTCCTAGAAGTGGACGCCTCGGAAATGCTGTGGGAGCTGTCCTTTCACAGAGACATGGTCTCAAGGCGTCACTGCACCCGTGGCCTTCTTTTCTCATAAGTTATCAGCACCAGGAAAGAACTATGACGTTGGGGACAGAGAGTTACTGGCCATTAAGTCAGCACTGGAGGAGTGGCGCTATCTACTTGAAGGGGCTACTCACCCCATCCTCATTTACACTGACCACAAAAATCTAGAGTACCAGAGGACAGCGAAGAGACTAAGACCCCGCCAAGCCCGGGGGGCACTCTTCTTCTCTAGATTTTCCTTTCACCTCACATACCGGCCCGGATCAAAAAATACTAAACCCGACGCCCTGTCCCGGATGTTCTGTGACCCAGAAAGTCCTATCCCACCAGACACCATTCTTCAACCCAAAAACTTTCTACTTACCCAGAAAGACCTTTTATCCCGGATCCGACGATCCCTAGCCGGGATCACCAGTCCTCCCGACCATGGGTTAGCGCTAAACAATGGACTGTTGTGGCATGGTAACAAGATCTTCATGCCTGAGGATCTACGAGTATCTGTTCTCCAGACCTGCCACGACCACAAACTGGCCGGGCACTTCGGTACCCGAAAGACATCAGAGCTGCTTCAGCGGTCCTTCTGGTGGCCACAGGTGGACGGAGACTGTAAAAAATACATCAACGCCTGCCCCACCTGTGCCAGGAACAAGAACAGCAAGACCAGAACCTGGGGGCTGCTAAACCCACTCCCTATACCTGAAAAACCATGGGCAATGATTACCATGGACTTCATTGTTGAACTGCCCTTGTCAGAAGGATACTCCGTGATCTTTGTAGTGGTCGACAGGCTAACAAAGATGGCCCATTTTCTTCCAATGAAGTGCACACCAAATGTACCTGAGACAGCAAAGGTCTTTGTCCTAGAAGTCGTCAGGCTCCACGGAGTCCCCACAAATATAGTATCGGATCGTGGAGTCCAGTTTACCTCCAGGTTCTGGAGATCTTTGTGTGCCTCTCTAGGCATTGAACTTTCCTTCTCTTCAGCCTACCACCCGCAGACCAATGGTCAAACTGAAAGACCCAACCAGACCTTGGAACAGTACCTGCAATGTTTCTCCTCCTTTGCACAGGACGATTGGGCTTCCTTGTTACCATTGGCCGAGTTCACATACAATAACACGGTTCATTCCGCCACGGGGCAATCCCCATTCTTCACGAACTACGGCTTTCACCTATCCTTCATTCCCAACATCGTCCCCGAAAGCCCGGTGCCAGCTGTACAGAGCACAGTGAAATTTCTCGAGGATAACACTAAGCTACTACAGGAAACCATGGCCAAAGCCCAGAAAAGTTACAAGGAGACTTTTGACAGGAAGAGAAGGGGGTAGCTGAACCTGGAGCCGGGTGAACGGGTTTGGTTGGCAACAACCAATCTGAAAATGGCCTGCCCGTCCAAAAAATTGGGGCCTAAGTTCATTGGACTGTTCTCCGTCAAGAGGAGGATTAATAGGGTGGCCTATGATCTTGAACTCCCCAACACCTTGAGAATCCACCCGGTCTTCCATGTGTCGCTGCTAAAACCTGTCATTCCTGATTCCTTTATGGGCCGAGGCACTAACCCCCCAGAACCAGTGCTGGTCAACAGGGAAGAGGAGTTTGAAGTGGAGGCTGTCTTGGACTGCAGGAAGAGGGGCAGTGGCATCCAGTACTTGATCAAATGCAGGGGCTTCGGCCCAGAAGAGAATTCTTGGGAGCCAGAAAGCAACATCCACGCAGAAGAATGCCTTAACATCTTCTGGAGAAACAACCCAGGCAAGTGTGCCCGGTTGGGCATCTGAAAGGCTGCCCCTTGGGGAGGGCAGTGTCAGGAAATTGGCCGTTTCCGGCCGTTCCGTGCACGTCCGAATGTGTTCACGTGCCCGTGCGCACCAATGGCACCGATCATTCTATTTAGGCATCCTGCGCCCTGTAGCAGATGCTGTCTGATCTACAGCACCAGAGAACCCTTGTGCCTAAACGACATCTAGTCTGTCGTAGACGATGTCCCGCGTCCTACGGATTTATCTTACTAGCCACGGTAACCACGCGTGCCCGTGCACTTGTGTAAGCCTGCACGTGCCTTGCCGGCCTTTGCCGGTTAAAGGACTGTGACGGGAGGGGTTCCCCGTCGGAAAGTCTACGGGTTGGCCCGTGTGAACGGACCCAACAAAGAGGTCTTCTACAATTCCGTAAGAAGACGCACCTACAACGAAAGACCGAGGGTTCTTAAGAGAAGACCCGGCTTCGGGGACGTAAACTAGTTCATGACCTACGGTGACGGGGAGAAGGACGTCAGGTTCTGTCGGAG
>BLSH010047373.1:1595550-1621840 GCA_018402905.1 Glandirana rugosa | reverse complement strand
TTTTAAATTTGATTTTAATTTATTTTCCCTCTCCCCATTTTTTGTAGGGCACTTGCCCTAGTTTGAAGATGATTTTAGAACAGTTATATGGCTTCTACCGTTAATTAATACTTTTCAGACACAGTTTGAAGATGATCCACATTCACCTCCATTTTTGCATTTTTTAAGTTTTTATTTTTTTAAAAATATTTAAAGTTATTTCCCTGTCCCCATTTTTTTGTAGGGCACTTGCCCTACCCTTACCCCCATTTTACTTCCTTTTGCAGCCCTCTGGGGCTTTCCAGGACTTTGCTACAGCCATTTTTGTGCCTAAAAGTTCGGGTCCCCATTGATTTCAATGGGGTTCGTTGTCCGTGCGATCGTTCGGGTTCCGTCCGGACCCGGACCCGGACTTTGTCCCGAAGTTCGGACGGACCAGCAGAACCCGAACTTCCAGGTGTTCGCTCAACTCTACAGGTAACATGAACATCTTTTTTACTTTCAGAAGTTGAATGGCTCCACTTTTGATTTTAGTGCCACAATTGCCAGCAGTTCACGGACCACCTGGAGCTGCCATCCTTTGGTTGGTGGAGCTGCGATGGGAAGCTTAGAGTGGAGCGGTCAGGATTGTTTGCAGAGATTAAATTCCTGAGAGGGTCTCTGTATAGTTTTATTTTATCAAGCACCACATAGTTGTTTGAATGGACTCTATTATTATTAGGTTATCAATGCAAGTTGAGGAGTGTATGTCTGTTGATATACCGTGCCTTGAAAAAGTATCCACACAGAAATTTTCCACATATTGTCGTGTTACAACCAAAAACGTAAATGTATTTTATTGGGATGTTATGTGATAGACCAACACAACGTGGCGCATAATTGTGAAGTGGAAGGAAAATGCTAAATTGTTTTCTAAATTTTTTACAAATAAATATCTGAATATCTTTGATACCCCTAACTAACATCTAGTGGAACCAATTAAGTTCAGAAGTCACCTATAAGTTAATGGAGTCCATCTGTATTTAATTTAATCTCAGAATAAATACAGTTGTTCTGTGAAGCCCTCAGAGGTTTGTTAGAGAACCTTAGTGAATGAACAGCATCATGATGGCCAAGGAATACACCAGACAGGTCAGAGAAAAAGTTGTGGAGTTTAAAGCTGGGTTAGGTTAAAAAAAAATATCCCAAGCTTTGAACATCTCACGGAGCACTGTTCAATCCATCATCTGAAAAGGGAAAGAGTATGGCACAACTGTAAACCTACCAAGACATGGCCGTCCACCTAAACGGACAGGCCAGGCAAGGAGAGCATTAATCAGAGAAGCAGCCAAGAATCAGAAACAAAATTAAAACAAACCTTTATTTATGCAGATAGAAGTTAGAGAACTTAATGTTTAAAGTTCACAGCGCAGGCACTGAAATCAAAGCTATTTTTAACCACTTGACCTCCAGAAAGGTTTTACTCCCTTCATGACCAGGAGTTTTTGCAATTTTTGCATTTCAGCATTGTGCTACTTTAGTTGGCAATTGCTTGGTCATGTAACACTGTACACAAATTCAGCTTTCTTTTTGTGGTATTTTATTACCACTGGGTTTTTTATTTTTTATTATATAAATGAAAAAAAGACTTAAAACATTTTCTACTTTCTGTAACACATCATGCTGTATAATATAATATAACAAATTCAGATTTCTTCATACATTTAGGCCAAAATGCATTCTGCTACAAATCACAAGTGCTGGCAGTGATCAGGGCTTATCCTACTAACACTGTGTTTTTGGGGGCACTATACTATTGGGGACACTAGTATAGTTCTGATCATGATCAAGATACTGATTTGTAAATACACTATACTAGTAATGGTGGTTATAGTGTGGTGGACAATCTGGCACCAACTGACACTGGCTGGAAAGGAAACTACCTGAGAAACAAACACTAACATTGCTAGTGACACTAATACAGTGATCAGTGATAATACTTGTACACTGTACTAATGACACTGGCTGGGTAACAAGAGTCATCAGGAAGGCAATCAAGGGGTTAACTGTGTGCCTAACAAGTGTATGTGTGCTACTTTTACTCACTGATCATCTGTCTGGATCTCACTTTTCTTTCAGTTTTGAACATTAACTGAAAGCAGGGAGAGATCCAGCTAGATCTGTGTGTTGTGTTTACCAACACACAGATCTATGTGCCCTGATTGGCTACAGCCGATCATCAGATATACAGCCAAAGTTATTGGCTATTACCTACTGACAAACTTATGCTGTGTCCAATCACAACACAGGCCAGCAGGGGGTGTGCACATATGGGCCTCTAAACCAGGAAGTACATAGCGATGTATAGGTATGTCGCAGTGCCTGGGGCTGCCTCCCGCCAGCAGTAAATGCATTGCTGGCAGTCAGCAAGAGGTTTATGGAAGAAGAATCTTTTGCAGCCTGCCAGATTTCTAATGAAAACACACAGCACATGTTTCTAAATGATTAGAAACTGACTTCAGTGTCTTTTTTGTAATCTTTAAGGATGTTTCAGAATGAATAACTTCACAGTACAAACAGCTAGAATGGCCAGTGACTGCTTGTTTTATAGCTCTTGTACTGCTTGTTAAGACTATGCAAACACTTTAATATCCATAATCTGGGCATTGGCATGCTTTAAATGTAACATGATATAAACTGGAAATCACCTTCAGGCCTTTTGTGTATTCACTGTAGGGGAGTTCATGGAAGATGAGTCATCCAAACCACAACCAATTTACAGAACACTTGATAACAACTAAATAGCACCTTAACAAGTAAAACCAGAGTCCTTTCCAAAGTTAAATATTGATTTCCTCTCCTCCTCAGTACATGACAACAATAGGATCCTTCCACTGCTTTCTAAATAATTATGTCTTGTTTTGATTAAACATATTGATTGTATTAATATTTGATGCAGGACAACCGTATTGAAACCCGCTGACAGCTCAGTGAAACCTAGAACAAGTCAGGCATCAAATTATATTGCATACTCCCCTGGGAAAAGATTTATTGTCAATGTTAAAGGCTTGTCTGCCATTGATATTGTGTAAAAAGAACATTTTCTTCTGTTATGGCCTCCATGTTTAGTACATTAGAATTTTTATGAAAGAATGAGATATGCAAATAGAATGCTTTCTGCTCTCGGGAATCAAAAAAGAAGTCTAGTAAAAAGGATTTGTCTCTTAAAGAGGCAAAATAACATTACACAAAAGTCATTTTAGGAAAGCTTTAGCCCTTTCTATAAATGCAATACAGTACAATACAATAGCTCATTAAGAATCATACAATATCCCACACAACTAGATGCTCCCGCCAATAATAATCTGCAGGAGGCTGATAAAAGGGACAATTTATACATCTTTTCTAAAGGGAAACTATAACAGTCTGGAGACTATTTAAACTGATTTATTTGAGTGTATATGCTTAGATGTTTATATTTATTAACTATTTACAGGGTATAACATACAGGGTGCAACCATAACTGGGTAAAGTAAAAGAGCGGAAGCTGTTTGCTTTCAGACTGTCTGTCTCTAATTAGATGTCTGTGCAGAACCATAAAAAGTAGAAAAGGGGAAGGGAAGGTGGATGAGTCTGGCTCCACTGATCATTCAGCTGTGTGTATCATTTGAGCTTGAGCTATTGAGCTCTGAAAAGAAAAAAAAAATCAGCAAAACAATTGCAGTAGTTATAAACTCTTTTTTGAAAGTTAATTTATCTGATGACTACCTTACAATGAAGTCCAAATGTAATTTCAGAATTGCTTTATCCAGTCCAAAAACAGCTTGAATTTCTTCTGTCTGCCCAGAATGCAACAACATGCCAACGGATCTGTACATCACCTTTTTTAACTTCCATAACTTTAAGTCCAGCAGCACAGTTCTCCACAGTGCAAGAAACATGAACACAGAATGTCTAGCCTCCTTTGCCTCACTACTTAATAAAAGTCTCTCTAAAGTGGGTTTCCCTCCAGTGTCCTTTTGGCCTACACCAAAGGGTACTCTGCTCCTCGGGCTACAGGCTTACATGCTGTATACCAGGAGTAGCCTAATCTCATTACACCTATGCCTAAAACTTCCTACACCAGATTATACAGGGTTACAGTACTCCACCCACCAGCTTCAGCTGGGGAAGGGACCTCACTAAAACCCTTGTGTCAGGACTCCGGTCTGAGTCTGTGACAACTGCGGTGTCTGGCAATGTCTCTTGCTGAGCTGGATAGCTCCCTGGACAATTGCTTGAATAATCTTGCCATGTACCTTGTTTCTTGTGAACCTTAAACTCTTTTCTCCTCCCATGAACTTCCTATTTAAGCCATGCCTTTGTACTTCCTGTTTGCCAGGTTATTGTGCTCTCTCTCCAGCCAATATCTTGCTCCTGTCCATACCTTTACTGCCACTCATTACTGACCTTTGGCTTATTCTTCAACTAAGCTTCCGTCTGATTCCATCCAGCTACTACATTGCTACTGACCCTTGGCTTGTTCATTGACCACGCTTCTGCTTGTTCCTTATCTGCTTCATCTGCTACCTACCTCCTGGTTGCTCTCTCCCTGCTGGGTCAATCCTTAGGCCTGCAGCCTGGCATTGGCACGCAGCAAAACCCATCACCACCATCAGGAGCTCTGGTAAAGACTTAGAATCCGTTCCTCGGGTGAGCCTGCATCTTCTGCTAGCAGATCTATTTTGTGTATTCATCTAGCTGACTACTGGTGCATCTCTCAACTGCTACAGCCACTGGACTCTGAACCTGACTCCAGATCATGACACCTGGCTTACACACTGAGGAATTCTTGCAGGTTTTAACAAGTATATTTTACTCACACATACAAATCACTGACATTGAACACCACTCCAAAGAAATCCATGTCTGAAGCCTACTGCAGGAACTGACATTTCCGAAATGTGATGCCAATATCCTGGTCTGCCAGAGCACGCACTGTTTTTTTCCCTTAACCTTCACATCAGTACAAGACACAGTAGTGATGTGGAGGTCATCGGAATGGCCCAGTGAGCGCTGCAGGGGACCGGGACATTGGCACTCGCTTTCTGGATTGGAGCATTGTATGGCAGTGCAGGCAGCAGGGGAGGTAAGTATCATATTTACATGTACTGAATTTCTGTTGATTATTCCTTTTAGAGCCTGGGTCACTTTAGGGCCTTCTTCTCTTTCTGCAACCACTTTTTTTGTAAATGTTGCGTAGTGCATTATATCATGTCTTCTATTTGCTTTTTTGTGATTTTTTTCAGCCTTATTAAAGCAAAAAAATAAATAAAAAGCTTTGACATTTCCATGTTTGGGTGTATTAGGATTTGCAGTTTGTACAAAACATGCATTTTTGTATGCTACAAATCATTCCTAGAGGCTTGAGAACATGCATTAGGGAGGTCACAAGGAAAATTGTACTTGTGCAGCAGATTTTTTACATAACACATGAAATGAACCAAATGAATCAGTAGTCCAAATCTATCTTACTTATGCAATGGGCTAATAGAGGTGGTTCCATATATGTTACGAACTATACAAACAAACTGATTTCTAGAACATTAAAGTGTATCTCTAGGTAAATAGTATTTTGTACATATTAAATATACATTAGTCTCACATGGCAGGTGTAGATCTAAGAGAGCCGATCAATACTGAAAATCAAAACCAAACACATTAAAAATCATAAATAATATAGCATGACACAAGTTATTTTTGTAGGAGTGTTATGGCCACAAGATAATAACAATAACATAATTTAGATACCTATTCTTCAAAAACATACAAGAATTCTCATACAACCGAGCTAGATCCTTGACAGCACCACCCAATGTCATGTTCCATTCTTCACCCGTAGCAGCCCTCAACCATTTACCACCAGCTTTATGGGTACACAGCATTGAGTTTATACCATTATTCACCTGGAATAAATCTTAGTAATTACTTGCTTCATGAACATTACATAATAATATATATTTGTAACAATTAAGGTTAAACCACCGGTCCAAAGATTACCAACAAACTCACTTTTTTGACATGATCAAGAACCCGCAGATGCTGTGTGAAAGTAAAACATGCCTCAAAAGTCCCCCATCCTCTTCCCATAACTCAATCTCCCAAACTTACTGTATGTACTTCTAAACATAGCCATATCCACACTTTTACCAAGAGGGTGAGTGGGTGGAGCAAATTGTTTGTTCCTCCTCAAGATTTCTCTAGGTTATAACAACCTCCTCCCTGCTCCCTACATCCCATCCTTAAACCATTCCTCACCCATTTTTAAGCCTGCTCCTACTTTCCAGCCCACCCTGTCATGTGACCTTTCTCCTATGTGCTCTCTACGATGATTAATGTTTTCCTCCCTTTGCTTCTCCTAGTTTTTACCTGTTGGTTGTATTAAAGCTGCCTAATTATCTCAGAGGGCTGACAGCCCTGAAACACTGCTGTTAAAACAGTGGAAGGGTGGTCACATCTCTGAGCTGCACCTTCCCACATGAACTACAGGAAGATGTGGCCAGGATGATACTTCCTCTGTTGTCATCCTGGTGCAATCACTAGCAACATCTACAGAAGTTCATCACTAACAGCTCCTGAAGAGCATACACATCACTCACCTCAGCCTCCTCCCATGACATGTAATTACTAAAAGTCCTCAACCAGATAGCAAAGATAGCCGCTAATCATGTAAGCAAAGAGAGAGGAAGAACCATGACTTGAATTATCCTCAGAATCCAACAGTTCAGATTCATGGTTCTCAGCTATGATCTCTGGTTCCTCTTTCCAACCCTTTTATCATCAAGGGACACATTAGTGATGTAGGGGCCAACAGATTGAACCACTAGGTGCAGCAAAAAATCAGGTATCTGACACTTCAAAAACTGAAGATTCTTTGGGTGACTAGCTTCTTTCCAGTGCATATATTTGTGAACGTTTTATTTTAAAGGTTAAGTTCACCTGTGGAACATGTTACACTTGTATTTAGTATTTAGAATGGATCTCCCGCTCCTTCTCCCCCTGAACCCCCGCCCTCCCTCCGTGACAGTAGTGACAGGGTTCTTCTCTCTGAACCAGCTGTTTAAAAATAACCTGTCTGTTCAGGTCTATACCTACACATCGGTGTGATTTATTCACAGATGCCTGCACAATTCAGATGCAATTTTTTCCAGGCTCCTGCAGGAAAAAATAACACATTCACATTTTTTTCTGCAACAATAAATTCTTATGGAGGTTAAGTTGGCCTTTAAAGACAAAGCAAATTTAAAACACAACTCAAGGCCACCCCCCCCCCCCACGCAACCCCGGTCCCTTCTTCTTTTAAACTTACGCCCCCCCAAGGCTTTTTTTTATGACTACCTTAGCCTGGTATCTTCAGGCTGTACACATGATGCCTCTTCCTCTTTGCCTCTTCTTCAGCACTGAGTGGCCCTCGATGATATAGAGATAATCATATCAGGGACACTCTCTGTATTATTACATTTGTAAGTACAGTGTGTTGTGGTGATGTTCTACGCTAGTGGTCTCCAAACTGTGGCCCGGGGGCCAGATGTAGCCCTTTGCTTGCCTTTATAAGGCCTTTTGGACACTATTCCTCCTACTAATACAAGGAACTATTCCTTCTATACCAACGCTGGGGCACGATTCCTGGCACTGATCCCAACAATAAGGCACTATTCCTACCACTGACCCCAACAATGGGGTACTATTTTTCCCACTGACGCCAATGATGGAGCGCTATTCTTCCCACTGACACCAAAAATGGGGCACTATTCCACCCAGAGACACCAATGATGGGGCATTTTTTACTCTCATTGACGCCAATGGGTTTTCTACTCCTACTGGCCACAGTCCAGTCCCCTCCAGGTCTGGAGGACAGTAAATTGGCCCTTTGTTCAGAAAGTTTGGAGACCCCTGCTCTATGCTCACTGTATGACTTCAGTCTGGGAATCATTCAGCACAGAGGACTGAGGACAACTAGCTGAAATAAATTACTGTGTTGGACAGTGGAAGTAAATAGGTGACTATTGCACATAAAGCTACTTTTTTTAAAATTTGTAGTAAAGCTGGGGCACCATTTAAAAAAACGTCTCAAGTTGAGCTTTAATAACAGAGCTATGTCAGCATTCTGTAATGACTTGCAAAGTTATTAATAAACTCCAATACTTGTCTTGCATTTATTGTTTAATTGTACAATTGCCTTTAAAGAAATACATAAAGGGTGTGTTGTAATTATTAAAGCAGTTTATATTTTTTATTTAGTTTATAATTAAGAGCATGACATAATGATTGCACGGTTTATACAAATCTCTGTTATCAGGGATCTGGGAGGCAAATTGAGCATCAGCTCAATCCTTTCACTGATTTCCCATGGTTTAAGCTGCTAATAGGGTTTCTTATTGCTAGTATGTTGTTTTGCGATATGGACATGTGTCTAATGGGAGCTCAGCTACTAAGACAAGGAAGAGAATTGACACAGACAAGCAGCCAGCTGTCAGGTGGTAATGACTTTCAGTCACAATAGACCAAAATCATTTGAACTGTTGACCTTCAGGCATAAGCTAAGTGACCTAACTATTCAGAATCATAACCTTCAAAGCATATGCTGGCTCGCCACTGGACAATTCTAATTTCTAAGAATGGACAAATAAAAAAATCACACATCAGAATCAGATAATGTGTTTACATAATTAAAAGAGCAATGCAATGCAAAACAATACATTTACTTTTCTATTTTTTTTTATGTTGTCTAGATAAGAATATTTGTCAGAGGGAACACACAGTGCAGTTGTTAAAAAAAAAAACTGAGTGAATACATCAAAGGATACCCATGAGTAATGCTTTGGCCTTATCACAGACCAACGCTGGGAGTCCCAAGACACCTGAGCTCTGGGTTAACTTGTCAAATAAACAGCCCACAACCATCAGATGCGCTCTGTTATTTCTCAATACTCCTTTGGCTAGAAATATTAGATGTTAAATTTATAAACTGCTTTTCTGTTAAGGAATTGCGGAGAGGTGGTTTTAGAAGTCTGTAAATAAAATTAAAGATGTAAACTGGCCAAAGGTGGGCAGATGTCACCAAAGAGTAGCAGGTGGTGCAACATCTGCTTATTGTCCCTAGCACTAGTGGAACCTGGCGATATCAGCAAACCTATGATCGATTTTATCATCCATTCAGATTATTGAGAATTATTTTCATTTCCTCTTGACCCAGCAAATGTTTTCAGATCAGACAAGGGTGATCAGTATGGCATAAAACAAATTTGTCAAGTTACTCCCTCAGTATAAGAAATCCGCAATTAGTCTTCACTATTCCCCAGTCAGCTGATCCAACACGGATCTACAGACTTTTTTTAAAGTAAGCTGATCAGCCATTCTAAAGTTTTACGCTTATTCAGATCTATCTAGTGCCTTGTGATGCATCAATAAACGCCCTTTAAAGCACTTCTGTCATGCAATAGCTTATGTTACATTAAGGCAGTTCATTCACTTGAATAAGTTGCCAGTGCACCACAATGCAGCCATGCACAAGGGATCATGGAGAAAAGTATTAATGCATTGGGGCATCAAGCATCACGGTAAATGCAATGAGGTACATGCGTTCGGATAACAAGCTAGCAGCACTAGGGTCATTGGTTTGAATCCCAACCATGATCCTACCTGCCTGGAGTTTGCATGTTCTCCCTGTGCCTGCGTGGGTTTCCTCCGGGTACTCCGCTTTCTTCCCACACTCCAAAGATATGCTGGTAAGCAAATTGGCCCTAGTTTGTGTATGTACAGTCAGGTCCATTAATATTGGGACATCAACACAATTCTAATGTTTTTGGCTCTATACACCACCACAATGGATTTGAAATGAAACGAACAAGATATGCTTTAACTGCAGACTTTCAACTTTAATTTGAGGGTATTTACATCCAAATCAGGTAAACGGTGTAGGAATTACAACAGTTTGTATACGTGCCTCCCACTTTTTAAGGGACCAAAAGTAATGGGACAGATTAACAATCATAAATCAAACTTTCACTTTTTAATACTTGGTTGCAAATCCTTTACAGTCAATTACAGCCTGAAGTCTGGAACGCATAGACATCACCAGATGCTGGGTTTCATCCCTGGTGATGCTCTGCCAGGCCTCTACTGCAACAGTCTTCAGGTCCTGCTTGTTCTTGGGGCATTTTCCCTTCAGTTTTGTCTTCAGCAAGTGAAATGCATGCTCAATCGGATTCAGGTCAGGTGATTGACTTGGTCATTGCATAACATTCCACTTCTTTCCCTTAAAAAACTCTTTAGTTGCTATCGCAGTATGCTTCGGGTCATTGTCCATCTGCACTGTGAAGCACCGTCCAATGAGTTCTGAAGCATTTGGCTGAATATGAGCAGATAATATTGCCCGAAACACTTCAGAATTCATCCTGCTGCTTTTGTCAGCAGTCACATCATCAATAAATACAAGTGAACCTGCTCCATTGGCAGCCATACATGCTCACGCCATGACACTACCACCACCATGCTTCACTGATGAGGTGGTATGCTTTGGATCATGAGCAGTTCCTTTCCTTCTCCATACTCTTCTCTTCCCATCACTCTGGTACAAGTTGATCTTGGTCTCATCTGTCCATAGGATGTTGTTCCAGAACTGTGATGGTTTTTTTAGATGTTGTTTGGCAAACTCTAATCTGGCCTTCCTGTTTTTGAGGCTCACCAATGGTTTACATCTTGTGGTGAACCCTCTGTATTTACTCTGGTGAAGTCTTCTCTTGATTGTTGACTTTGACACACATACACCTACCTCCTGGAGAGTGTTCTTGATTTGGCCAACTGTTGTGAAGGGTGTTTTGTTCACCAGGGAAAGAATTCTTCAGTCATCCACCACAGTTGTTTTCCGTGGTCTTCCAGGTCTTTTGGTGTTGCTGAGCTCAACGGTGCATTCTTTCTTTTTTTTTTTTTTTAAAACAATATTTTTTATTGTATTATTCAAGTTTTGGGTACAGAAAGGAAAAAGGGAGGGGAGGGTACAGAGAATGATAGTACATAGCTGCATAATATAAGTGTTAGTACAAGTATAAAGGTGCAAACTCTAATCACGGTAATGCATAATTTATTCAGTAATAAACCTACTTGAGGATCTATGGGTTAGTTTTGGACCAAATATTCCACAACTTCTGGTGTTTAAGGAATGTAAGGGAGTTGTAGGCTATGAGTTTCTCAAATGTTACATTTGTGTCAACCAGTTTAATGTTCTTAGAGAGATGTGTTCTTTCTTTTTAAGGATGTTCCAAACAGTTGATTTGGCCACACCTAATGTTTTTGCTATCTCTCTAATGTGTTTGTTTTGTTTTTTCAGCCTAATGATGGCTTGCTTCACTGATAGTGACAGCTCTTTGGATCTCATATTGAGAGTTGACAGCAACAGATTCCAAATGCAAATAGCACACTTGAAATGGACCTTTTATCTGCTCCTTGTAAATGGGATAATGAGGGAATAACGCACACCTGAGCAGCCAATTGTCCCATTACTTTTGGTCCCTTAAAAAATGGGAGGCACATATACAAACTGTTGTAATTCCTACACCGTTCACCTGATTTGGATGTAAATATCCTCAAATTAAAGCCGAAAGTCTGCAGTTAAAGCACATTTACTGAAACTGTTTGTTTCATTTCAAATCCATTGTGGTGGTGTATAGAGCCAACAATATTAGAATTGTGTCGATGTCCCAATATTTATGGACCTGACTGTATGTGAGTTAGGGATCTTAGATTGTAAGCTCGTTGAGGGCAGGGACTGGTGTGAATGTACAATATACAGTATCTCACAAAAGTGAGTACACCTCTCACATTTTTGTAAATATTTTGTTATTTCTTTTCATGTGACAACACTGAAGAAATGACACTTTTCTACAATGTAAAGTAGTGAATGTACAGCTTGTATAACAGTGTAAATCTGCTGTCCCCTCAAAACAACTCAACACACAGCCATTAATGTCTAAACCCTGGCAATAAAAGTGAGTACACCCCGAAGTGAAACTGTCCAAATTGGGCCCAATTAGCCGTTTTGCCTCACCGTTGTCATGTGACTCATTAGTGTTACAAGGTCTCAGGTGTGAATGGGGAGCAGGTGTGTAAAATTTGGTGTTATTGCTCTCACTCTCTCATACTGGTCACTGGAAGTTCAACATGGCACCTCATGGGAAAGATGTCTCTGAGGATCTGAAAAAAGAATTGTTGCTCTACATAAAGATGGCCTAGGCTATAAGAAGAATGCCAAGACCCTGAAACTGAGCTGCAGCATGGTGGCAAAGACCATACAGCAGTTTAACAGGACAGGTTCCACTCAGAACATGCCTCGCCATGGTGTCAGGCTGTGTTTCATGGGGCTGGTAAGGCTGCATTTTATGGCACTGGTAAGGCTGCATTTCATGGGACTGGTAAGGCTGCATTTCATGGGACTGGTAAGCCTGCATTTCATGGGACTGGTAAGGCTGCATTTCATGGGACTGGTAAGCCTGCATTTCATGGGACTGGTAAGGCTGCATTTCATGGCACTGGTGAGCCTGCATTTCATTGGCACAGGTCAGGCTGCATTTCATTGGCACAGGTCAGGCTGAATTTCATTGGCACAGGTCAAGCTGCATTTCATGGGCATTGGTAAGGCTACATTTAATTGGCACTGGTCAGGCTGCTTTTCATGGATACTGATAAATATTTTAGTACACCATTTGGTTCAGAATATTTTTTTTCTTGTTTTCCTCCTCTAAAACCTAGGTGTGTCTTATGGTCAGGTGCCTCTTATGGAGCGAAAAATACAGTATATTACCACACAGTAATGCAAGGCAATGAATGGATCATAATAGTCTCTGGTCAAAAACTGGCTATTGTCTATGAGGCAAATACAGATACTGCTGGGCAAGGCTTGTTGGGGTAATGGGGTCTATAGATATCAGACCTTAAAAAATATTAGCTGTTCCCAATTATTGGTATAATATAGTATTTATTTTTTTCTTCCTTCTGGGTCCCTGATGCTTTCCCACAATCTGTGAGTGTGTAGATGGTTCACGCACACACTATTTGGATCTTGGATGGATTGCTCTCTTACGCCCTAAACAAATTTGTGGTCCTGAAGAAGCAGAATACCCGCAAAATGCGTAGATAAATGTTTGGATTAGGTTATGTCTGTGCAGAACCTGTATGTTTAATAATTTTTATTGTATTCAAAATGAATTTTTAACATGTTTGTAATAAACTATCATTTTTAATTGTATATATAATTTTGAAAAGAGTGTCTCATCTATATTTTCCTGGTAGTTATCTGACAAATACCCCCTTTTTTGCCTCATATTGCCTCATATTGTAAATGCAACAAGTAACCATTCAAATTTTAGAATGTTGTACTTACAGTAGTTACAAAATGATTTTTTTTCCAAAAATATATTTTTTAGGAGTTTGAGATATAGACAGCACAATAAGGTTAAATAGACCTTGATAAACAGCATGGAAAACAATAACAAGATATAAATATTCAAGTACACAAAAATATGGAAAAAATTAAAGGGGAGGGAAGGGAGCAGTTCCATAAGAACCCATAAGAATAACGTGGATGGGGAAATTAGGTAGTCAGGAAAAAAAAAAAAATTGGATGATGGATGTTAAGTGGGTTTGATTACAATTAGCCAAGGAGTTGGTCAAGTTGGCTTTAAGATACTATTCTGTAAATTGGAAAGATTGCATTAGAGACATAATTTCCAAAGGGAAGAAGATATGTTCAATACAGGAACCCCATCTGGTAAAGAACCTATTTGTAGGGGCACAACATTTTTTTTTTATTGGCAGCTACCAGTTAAAATACATTGTATGTCAGCTTTCCTCTTTGTGCTGCTTTATTGAATATGTCTATAGAATTGTTTTCCCTTCAGAAAAGGTATTAATAATTACCATTGAGCTGCTCTCTGTTTTATTTGCATACCATAAATAAAGTAATATAAATTCCTGATTAAACATTGTGCTGTAACCTTTAGTTTATAGTGTGTGTTGTGTTTTTTATTTTTTCATAAACTTTTTTATGTATGCACACCACAATCCCAGAGACTGATGGTATGTGAAAAAAGTTCAATGACAATTATTTAGGCGCATAGAAAAACCTCAAACTTTTCTTTTTGATAAATATAAAGGAATAAATAAGGGAATGTAATAAGGTGTGTCCTCATATTTACAGAAACATATTTGTTTATTTAAAGCTGAAATGCAGGCAAATATTAAAGACACAAAAAACACTATATTGTCAAAAGTGTTGGGACGCCTGCCTTTACATGCACATGAACTTTAATGGCACCCCAGTCTTAGCCCGTAAGGTTCAATATTGAGTTGGCCCACCCTTTGCAGCTATAATAGTTTCAACTCTTCTGGGAAGGCTGTCCACAAGGTTTAGGAGTGTGTCTATGGGAATGTTTGACCATTCTTCCGAAGCGCATTTGTGAAATCAGGCACTGATGTTGGACAAGAAGGCCTGGCTTGCAGTCTCTGCTCTAATTCATCCCAAAGGTGTTCTATTGGGTTGAGGTGCAGGCCAGTCAAGTTCCTCTACCCCAAGCTCACTCATCTATGTCTTTTTGGACCTTGCTCGATGCACTGGTCCAAATCATTTGGTGAGAGGGTATTATGGTGTGGGGTTGTTTTTCAGGGATTGAGCTTGGCCCCTTAGTTCCAGTGACCTTACGCACACAGAATGTCAAAAATGCTGCGTTTTACTTTTCTGAGTGAATAGAGAGCCTAAATGGGATTATGCGCATGGAAGAACTGGTAGCAGTAAATAATGACACCATGGAGAAGTTTAAAGGGGTTTGGAGGATCTGGATAGCATTTTTGGGATCATAAGTGACCCTGTTCTACGGTCGGATCTAATCACGATATAAGTACAAAAATTGATTCAAAATCATCCATGAGCTGAGTGATGGCAGGGTATGAGAGGAGAGGCCCCCTTTTTTTTGTTTTTCTTTTCTTATTCTTTTTGTTTCTTGTGATGATGTTATGTGATGTTTGTACTTTGTTAAACTTGAAAACTAATAAAAAGATATATTGCAAAAAAAAAAAAAAAATGCTGCTTTAACAGGCGTTTGAAGTTCTCTGCCTCTAAATGCCCCTATATGTTGGCCTATGTGTCCATGCACACGTAAAAATGTACAGGTGTTTAGAGGCAAGAGCGTTTAAAAGCAAAAAAAGACATGCACCACCAGTCCATTCAGTAGAGGAGCATTTGAGCAGAAAAAATCCGAACACAAAAATGTGTATTAACCATTTCCCACCCGTAGGATGTCCATGGACATCCTCGGGTTTTAGTGGTTAAAGCGGGATGATGCCTGCACCTACAGGCATCATCACAGTATTTAATTTTTCAGCCAGCAATTCTCTTGATGGCAGAAGTGATCTGAGTGACCCTTCCTGACGCCATTTTCCCTGGGTTCTCCTGTCCTATCGCAGAGCCTGGGGGTGATTCCTCTCTTTTTGTAACTCAGAGTAGATTGTCACTTCCGGTCCCGCCTCTTTGTACCTATCTGCTCACCCCAAAAATATTTGTGGAAAAATCCCTCAGAGTCATTGGATCAAAGATATAAACTTGAAAACTGAAAAATGTATGAAAATAGAATGTAAATTCAACAAGCTATTGGACCAGTTCCCCCATTATGAAAATTGACAAATATCTCTTTAATAAATGCACTAGACCTATATAGGGTGATAGGATCCTAAGCCCAAGAAATATTCTGTATGGGAACCCACAGTTTAATTTGATCCGCTTCGGCTCAAGCACCCAAGGGGTTTCCCACACAGGGGTTTTAACATTCACTACCCTAATTGGCAAATTACTTTAAACAGCGAATTGCCATGGTATAGCTCTGTGTATCCAAAAATCTTGGCGTCTGGACCATTTTTGTTATATTTGTTTTATTTTTTTTTGTTTGTTTGGAATGCACGACTGTATGCACTTTATTTGTGAATTTAGTGTGTTCTCTAAGGCTGGGGATTTTTGAACCATCGTTTTTATCTGGAGGAATCTTTTTTGATATTAAATAAATAAAATTAATAAATAATTCTACTATAACCCAACCACTGGACTTTTTGTAATCAAAATAGCTACTGTATCACCCTTGTCTCCTGATACAAGGGTTATTTTTTGTGCTTTGGTTGTATGGCTATAATAACAACACCCAATTGGTGTGTGATGTATGGGGTTAATACATTTGGATACAATACTTCTTGAAGCCTTATCTTTTGTTTTTGAGTCCCCCCACTAACTTTCCACACTTGGCTGTCTACAAACGATGCTCTTATCCTTTTATGTTATATGCAAACACTGTTTGCTCCCCTCTCTTCATTATACCTACAGTTCTCTTTGCTTCCTTCAGGCATAATAGTTTAGCCAATTTCATGTCAGCCACCTTAACAAATATAAAATGTTCCATGTGTACTTTGATTTGCTAGGAGGGATAATAATTATGCATTTGTATAAAGGAAAAGTTCACTTATAAGACTGCCCCTCTGTCCCTAGGAAAAATCACAAAATGTAGACATAAATATGCAACATAATATATATATATAAAATATTTGTACATTTTTATTTTTTATTAAATTATTGGGGCCTGTAACAGGACCTTTGTCAAGATTATATGTGGGTTCCAGGCAACATACTAGTCCTTACTAGGAATGGGCCGAATGACCCCCTGTTCGGCTCGCAGCAGAGCTTTGGGAAAGTTCGGAACCGAATAATGAACCCTATGAAGTCTATGGGACCCAAATGTGAAAAATCAAAAAGTGCCCATTTTGAAGGCTTATATGCAAGTAATTTGGCATACAATGGTTATGGAGGTCTGGGTACTGCCCAGGGGGACATGTATCAATGAAAAAAAAGTTTGTAAAAAACATTTTTAATTGAGCATTAATTTATTTATAATTCAAGTGAAAGCATAAAAATGAAAAATTCCAGCATGAAAGGGTTAATCAACACTGACACTGGTGCCACTAATGCAGCATATAGGGGTTAATTAATGGCCACAGGTCATTAATGCATCAATGGCTGTACATTAACCCCCTTCCTGCTGCATATTACAAATACCATTTGTCATTAATTAACCCATCCTCAGCCCCCACCCATTGAAAGTGTTCATTAACTCCTTTGCAGATGGCACTATGCTTACTTGTGCAATCTGCGATGCACTCCTTGGTTCCCTCCTCCTTCAGTTCACAGCTCCGGCAGACAGCTCCACTCCCATCCAGCCTCTGGCTGACGTCACACTGTTCGGGACTAGGAAGCGCCTGTCCAACGGAGGATTAGTCCATCTGACAGGGAGGTGAAGGGTAGGGCTAGTCACAGGCTTGTGCCGGGTGCAGGAACCCACTCGGACATGCTGCAGCCATGTTAGCTATGTAGCGCAGGCGATGTGTTCACAGTTAGTGTACATGCCAGCTCGGTTTTAGAAGAAAAATTCCAGCACTTCTCCTGCCCCCCCTCCAGTAAATGGTGCCACCCAGTGCATTCTCTACTTCCTTGTACCAGCCCTGCTTGCTAGCCGAGACGGACCCGACATTACTGTGAGTTGGGTCTTTCCAGATTGCAACAACGTTCGCGACCCCCTGGAAATCGGCAATCGACCCCCCCAGGGGGTCGCGACCCATGGGTTGAGAACCGCTGCTATAGAGGTATACTTGATGAAAGCAAGAATTGGCCTTGCTGTAAAAAAAATAAATTTGATGCACCTGTCAAACAGGTGCTAAAAAATAGTTTTTTGGATGTCGGTGGTGCCTTCACATCATAACCCTATAGAGGTACTCTTGATGAAAGCAAGAATCGACCTTGCTGTCAAAAATTGCAATGATATGCACCTGTCAAACAGGTGCATAAAAATTGGTCTTTGGGTGTCGGTGGTACCTTCCACTGTAACGCTATAAGAGGTTCTCTTGATGAAAGCAAGAATTGGGCTTGCTGTCAAAAATTGCAACGATAGGCACAAGTTAGATGGTCCATGGAGTCTGTGGACAGACACATTCTATGATCAGTAGCGAAACCTCCAGGAGCACTGAATGCCCATTCGGAAAGCACACTGGATGCAGGGCAGCCCAGCAGCTCAATAGCATACTGAGCAAGTTCTGGCCAGTGGTCTATTCTCATGACCCAGTAAGCCAGTGGATTGTTTACTGGAAAGCTCTCCATCTTTGTTTTTGCCCCTAGATAATCGTCCACCATGTGATGCAGATTCTGCCTATGGGGTGTGGAAGCTGACAGCCCTGGGTGACAAGGACTTAAAAAATGGAGAAATGCAACATTTAAGCTGCCACCTTCTTCACCGCTCCTCTCTTGGCCAACTGAAGCCTAAAAACAATGTTTTCCACAACACTATAACCTACCACAGTTAGGAAAAGTGTTCGATAAACTCCTCTTTAAGGTGTCCTCAAGAGATTTCATCTTCTGCACTTCCTGTGGGACGGGATTCTGAGACTTTACCCTTATAATGGTGGTCAAGGAGGGTTGATAACCATTAGTTATCCTTCTCCTATATGCCACGTATTCTTGGGTCCTTTCCATACTCACACAGGTACTCGTTGACGGCCCTCTGCTGCATGTACAGCCGCTGCAGCATTGCCAAAATCGAGTTCCACCTGGTGGGCATGTCACAAATCAGGCAGGTTGAATTCCTGCTGAATTTCAGCCAACCGAGCACTGGCTGTGTATGACGGCCTGAAATGGCTATGGACTTTCTGGCCTGCTTTAGCAGATCTTCCAACCCTGGGTACCTATTTAGGAAACACTGCACCAGCAAACTGAGGACTTGGGCCAGGCATGGCACGTGTCAACTTTACCTGTCTAAGGGCAGACCGGAGGTTTTGCCATTGTCACACACCACCATTCCTGGCTCCAGCTGGTGTGGCATGAACCACCTCTGGGCCTGTCCTTGCAAAGCTGCAAGAATCTCTGCTCCAGTGTGGTTCCTGTCCCCTAGACACACCAGGCTAAGCACAGCATGGCACCTTTTAGCCTGACTCATTGAATAGCCCCTTGAATGCTTAGGGGGTACTTGAGGTTTATAGGACAATTCAGCAGAGGAGGTCATGAAGGAGGAGGAGGAGGGGTAGAGCTGACAAATCTCGCATTATTGCCAGCTGTATGGAGACATGGGAGCACAACAAGCTGCAGCACTGAGCCCTGTCTTGCATCCTTCCGAGTTGCAAGCAGAGTTAGCCAGTGTGCTGTGAATAAAATACAGTATAGTGTCCCTGCCCATGCTTGCTAGACCACATGTCAGCAGTAACGTGGACTTTATGGCTGGCTGTCTTGCCCAACAACGCCACAACATTGCCTTCCACATGATGGTAGAGAGATGGAATGGCCTTACATGAAAAGAAATAGTGACTGGAAACCTGCCATTGTGGTACAGCACATTCTGCAAATTCATGGAAGGGGGCAGAATCCACCAGGCGGAAAGGCAGAAGTTGGAGAGCCAGCAGCCAGCAGCTAAAGTGACACACACAGCTTCCAGATGTTTGCAGAACAGTGATATGGGTTCTCCCTGCTTATTTTTACTTTTTTGACACATTTTGAAGATGAGTTTAGAACAGTTATATGGTTTCTACCGTTAATTAATACTTTTCAGACCCAGTTTGAAGATGATCCACATTCACCTCCATTTTTGCTTTTTTTATGTTTTTATTTTTTTTTTTTAATATTTAAAGTTATTTCCCTGTCCCCATTTCTTTGTAGGTCACTTGTCCCACCCTTACCCCCATTTCCTTCCTTTTGCAGACCTCTAGGACTTTCCAGGACTATTTTACAGCCATTTTTGTGCCTAAAAGTTTGGGTCCCCATTGATTTCAATGGGGTTCGGGGTCCGGGACAAAGTTCGGGTTCCGTCCGGACCCGAACCCGGACTTTGTCCTGAAGTTTGGCCGAACCAGCAGAACCCGGACTTCTAGAAGTTCACTCAACTCTATTGCTTATTAACCAAATGTAATAAAGATGTGTAAATGTGTACGTGGATGACCTTTAATCAATGTAAACTGGTGTTTGGTGCACTTTAATTTGAGTACTCATTACACAGACACACTCCATGGATACAAAATATACTGCAATATACTGCATCAAACGTGCAGTAACACACAGAACTATATGGCGTTAAACTTGCAGTACCGCAATGAAATATACATTGTTAAACTTGCAGTAAAGAAATGAAATATACAGAGTTAAACTTGCAATAACGCAATTAAATATATGGCTTTAACTTGCAGTAATGCACAGAACTATATTGTGTTAAACTTGCAGTAACACAATGAAATATATGGCGTTAAACTTGCAGTAACACACAGAACTATATGACGTTAAACTTGCAGTAACGCAATGAAATATGTGGGGTTAAACTTGCAGTAAAGCAATGACATATATAACGTTAAACTTGCAGTAATGAAAAAGAACTATATGGTGTTAAACTTGCAGTAACACAATGACATATATGGTGTTAAACTTGCAGTAATGCTATAAATTCGATGGCGTTAAACTTGCAGTAACACACTGACATATATGGCGTTAAACTTGCAGAAATGCAATGAAATATATGGCATTAAGTTTGCAGGCACTACACTATACTCACTGATCTGTCCCTAGATGCACACTAATATAAAGATGAATTGTGGTCACTCAAAACATTCACACTGACTGCACCGTCCCAAGATTCACACTAAACGAATATTTTATACTGACAATAGAATCACAATAGCACACTATAGCACACTAACTGTCTATCTAGTAGCACTGAACAGAGTTCTGTTCTATCTCACTACACAGCGATATCACAGTAAAAATGGCAGCTATTGAAAGAATACTTTTATAGTGTGGGTTGGGATTAAGAGCAATGAGCCATGATTAGATACAGTCATCATGACAGCATCCAATCAGTGCTCTGTGCCCTGATTGGGCAAAGCTTTCACTGGTTCAGCCAATCAGGGCTTTCAGTGCATTGTGGTTGTTCGGCGGGCCCAACAAACGGTCGAACGACCCGATAATTCGGTTGTTCGGTGAATGGGCGAACAGCCAATGTTCGGCCTGAAACGTTCGCCCATCCCCTAGTCATTACATATAATTATCATGTCATGATCGTGTTGTTTGAACAGATCCTCAAAATAAGGGGTTCCCTGGAAAGAAGAAGTTAGATGTCAATCTATCTTTCTGATTGCTGCAGTACTAAGGACATACCGCCCACTGAAGACTCATCAACCTACAATCCTGAGGGTGCCAATTACATTGTATGATTCTTCCTGCAAATCGCTATATCATGCAGGGCACAGTAGTAATATGGGGGCCAGCAAATTGAGTAACTCAGAGCAGGAATCTGACACACCCAGAAGTGTCACGAAGGAGAATCAAAATGCTGAGGACTCTAAATTAACTTCAGGTAGTGTTAGATTCTTAGTCCCCCCCCCCCCCCGCCCTTACTGGCCCTTAAGCCACTACTGAGTCCTGTAGGGTTCAGCAGAAGGAACTGAAGAGGGGGACCAAGAAAGCAACACGAGTAAAAGTGTTGGTTTCTGAGGACCCTTTGATAGTGGATTTCTCTGTATCGCTGCAGAAATCAGCAGTGTGGTCTTCAGGAGAGGTTCTTAACTTTTTCCTTTGCAGGGGTCCTTAATTTCAGGTATTTAGTTAGTTGATTTAAAGATGAATGAATTGATCTAAGATTCTGCCAAATATAATCCTTTCTGGTGATTCACCCTTTTTAAAACTTCTGATTATGCGCAGGCAGATTTGTTTAGGACAATTTGAAATGTTTTGATTTATGAGTTATTTGATTTTCTACAAACCAGACCAAATTTGCCTTCACAGGCACTATTGGCCAGAAGGCATCAGAATCTGCCCGCTTGCCCGATTCTCAAATCAACTCTTTCAGCCTTTCACACAAATGCAGTAAACTCATGAATACATTTAATGCAAACTATTAGGAGCTTTACTTCAGCTGTGGGAAGATAATTTGCAAACTGTAACTTCCAGTATACATTGTTTAAATTGACCGATGCTCTCCTTTTAGGCTGGGTTCACACCATTGCGAATTGGATGCTGGCTGTCTATGGAGCCGGTTCACATATCTTCGGAGTGGCTCCGGCGTGAATTTGAGGTCCTGTGCATCTCTTGGTCCATTTCAGGTCCGAATTCAGCCAAAAATTCGGGCTGAAATTTAACCTGAAACGGTAAACCAGGACGCACTGGACCCCTGCTATGCACTGGACCTGTCTCCAATGTGAACCCAGCCTAAAGGGAAACTGTAATAATTTGGGAATCAATTTAAAAGTATTTGCTTTTGGAAAAAATGTTATAGTTTGAAAATATTTTTTTGTTTCATAACTTTTTATTGAAACTTTCCAAAACAACAAAAGAGACAATTGGAATTAGCCAGAGTCTGATATTCTTATACTCTCATACATAATAAACAAAGAAAAACAGGCACATGCCTACATTACAAGTTATTGCCATAGATAAAAAGTGTCTATTATAAAAATATAGATCACAGTGAGAAAAAAAAAAAAGGAACAATTCCAGAGCAGGAGAGGTCCCGCTGTCCCCTCGATCACCCCAACTGGGAGCAAACTGTAACCGGAGAGACAGACAACAACCTACTCCGCTCCAGACAACATTGTAAAATAAGAGACTTTTGTTGGCATAACCACCGCTATATCCGAATGAGATGGAGTTACCAATACGGTCATAACACAGGCATATAGGTCGTTTTGAGAATATAGCCACTACCCTCCTCCAACCACAGGGTTGGGAAGGCGAGGAGCACCACATGTATCAAAAAGACCCCAGCAAACAGAAAAAGACAAAAAAACAAAACCAAGATGAAAGAAAAAGCAGCCATAAGAGAAATAGAAAAGAAGAGGCAAAGGAGAAGAAGAAAGAAGGCAAGCACCAGGGAAGCTACTCAAAAGAGTAAATAAGTGTGGGTCACAACGGGAGTTTTATATAGTTCTTCCATGGTTCCCAAACTAAGTCAAATTTAGAGGAAGCATCCAAAATAATATTGGCCAGCTTTTCCTGAACCATGATCCAGGAAATTTTCCGTTTAGCCTCAGTGAATGACACCGAGGGACGCTTCCAAGACCTGGCTATTGTGATCTTAGCACCAAGCAAAATAAATTGGATGAGTTTAATTAAAGGTTTGGACAAACCATCGGGTTTAGAATTGAGAAGAGCTATTTCTGGACTCTGAGGAACTGAGAGGCCCGAGATCTTACGAATCAAGTGGAAAACTTTGTTCCAAAATTCCCTAAGACGAGGACATTCCCCCAAGTGTGGAGGAAAGTGCCCAAATGACCGCATCCTCTGAAAAAGAGGTTGGAGGAATTGGAGAACATAGCTGCTAGCCGGGTTGGTACCAAGTACCACCTGGTAACAACCTTTAGATTGGCCTCCCTCAAAGTAATGTTAGCAATCCCCTTAAAGCATCGCAGGAACAAGGAGGTCCACCTGTCCACCTCCCAATCCACTTCCAAGTCCCTCTCCCATTTCTCCGCAAAAGGGGGTTTAGTTGAGTTCTCCATCAGTGAAGCATAGATCAAAGAAATACCACCTCTTTGATCCCCAGTTACCGAACACCATTTTTCAAAAGGGGTGATACCTATATGATCATTTCTATATTTCCACCAAGAATTCAGAAAATGACGAATTTGCAAGAAACTATGTTTTTCAGAAGGTGGCATATCTAGCTTGTTAATGCAATGCGTTAAAGACAAAGGGCCAGCAAGAGTTAAAAAATTACCTATTCGATATAAACCCTTATCCGTCCACCACTTAAAAGCCCTGATGTCTAGACCCGGTGGAAATTGGGGGTTATTAAAGAGATGAGTGAGTGGACGGAGGTTCGAAATTAACTTAGGGGATTTAAGAACTGAGCCGCTAAGGGCGATAGAGTGGGACAGAGTAGGGGCAAGTATTGGGGGTCTCAATTTATGGGGGCCCGCCACTAAAAAATCAAATAGTGTTGAGGGGGACCACCTGTCTCTCTATTTTAATCCAGTCCGGTTTATTCCTTCTGGTGAAAACGGTTGAGAACTGAGCTAATTGAGCTGCCTGGTAATATTTATAGAGGTGTGAAAGTCTTAGGCCCCCCTGATTACATCTCCTGTAAAGAACATTAGCCAAGCATCTGAAGTCCTTACGGGCCCATATGAATTTCAGAATTTGGGATTTCAGTTTTTGTAAGTTAGACTTCCTGATTGGAATAGGGAGAGCTCTAAAGAAATAAAGAATTCTGGGAAGAAGGGTCATTTTGACTGCGTGTATCCTACCCAACCATGAAAGGCCCTCCTGATCCCATCTGGTAAGATCCTCTGCTAATTTCTGAAGTAAGGGAGGATAATTGGCTTCAAAAAGTTGGTTAATGTTGGCTGTCAGACTGACCCCCAAATAAGGTATCTGAGTAGTATTCCAAGTGAATTTATAGAGGTCTTTTAGTCTGAGTATAGTCTGTTCTGGGGTAGATATATTCAAAGCTGCGGATTTGGACCAGTTCACACAGAGACCAGATGTTTCTCCAAAGGCTTGGAGTAGCTGAATAACCTGAGGGGTGGACGTGAGAGGGGAAGAGATGAATAGGAGCAAGTTGTCTGCGAATAACGCGCATTTGTGCGAACAGGATCCACATTCTATCCCTTGGATATCTGGGTTGTCCCTAATGGCAATGACCAGGGACTTGCGAATATTAAAGGGGATAGAGGGCATCCCTGCCTAGTACCCCTAAAAAAGGGAAAGGGTTCCGAATAAAAATTATGAAATTTGACCTGGGCACAAGGGTTTGAGTATAGGGCCCTAAGAGTTTGAAGAAATCTGGGACCAAAACCCCATCTACCCAACACTTCAAAAAGATAAGACCAGTCAACTGTGTCAAAGGCTTTTTGCAAGTCAACAGACAAGATGTATCCCTCCCGAGGAGGACCCCCCATCCCAATTCGAGTTAAGGAGAGAAATTATGTCAACTGCTCTGTGGATCTGATCTGGGCCTTGCCTGCCCGGGATAAAACCTGCCTGGTCTTTATGAATATATTGACCTATAAAATTAGACAATCTATTAGCTAAAACTTTAGTCATAATTTTGAGGTCGTTATTTATCAAAGAGATAGGTCTGTAATTGCTGACATCTGAGTGATCCTTTCCAGGTTTGGGGATGACTGAAATAAAGGCCCTGTTGGCATCACTTTGCAGCACCGAACATGTCCGTAATGAATTGAAGAATTTTGTTAAATAAGGGGCAATAACTGGGCCAAAAGTCTTGTAGCAGCCCGTGGAAAAGCCATCCGGGCCAGGGGCTGATCCTTTCTTAAGGTTCCTAATCACCTCCAGCACCTCCGAGTCACTAAAACGCAATTCCAGAGAGGCTATGTGATCTTCCGAGAGTTTAGGGAGGGTAATGGAATTTAAGAAGGGAAGGAGAGGGAACCACATACCCTGCATCATATAGTTTGGCGTAGAAATTCTGAAAGGTGGACATAATCCGTTTCGGGTTCTGAGTGAGATCTCCCGAATGATCCCTGATCTTTGGGAAAGAAAAGGAACGACACTTGGGGGACAATCTGGCAGCCAACCTGGGACCTATGTGATCTCTTTGCAAATAAAGGTGAGCTCTAGACCATTGAATTTGTTTCTCAGTGTTGGTAGTAAGGGCGAGGTTTAAGGCTACTTTCCCTGCTTCCAGCTGTGCCCAGGAGCCGGGGGTCGGATTCTTCTTATGAGACCTAGCTAGGTCTTGAAAGGCACGTTCCAGTTTCTCAATATCAACCCTCCTCTCCCTTTTTAACCTGGCTGATAACTGAATGAATTTTCCCCTCATAACCCCTTTATGAGCTGCCCAAAGTATTGGGGGCGAGACTTCCCCATTGTCGTTCCTGAGGAAGTAGTCTTTGATTTCCTTTTCTAACATTGCGCAATGTACTGGATTATTCAGGAGGGATTCATTCAGGCGCCATTGGGGGTTCCTCCCCCCACCTAGTATTCCTGAGAGGGGTCAACCTAGTAAGTAACCATTATTATGTATAGTTTCAACTTGATCCACCCCCCTCCTTGGGGGTTACCGCGGACTTACTTAGGGAGGACTTATTAGGTCATGTAACGCGTTACAATCTTTTCCTTTAGTTTCTGATGAAGGAGTCCTTGCTGTTACCCCTTCAGAGCGGGGGTTATGAAACCCGTCGAGTATTTCCCCAATACTCCCCTTTTAAGTAAGTCAATAGTCGGTCCAATTTTTCCCTCTCCTCCCAACTATAACTCTTTGACCTTGCACGGAAAGTT
>BLSH010047373.1:1580684-1591052 GCA_018402905.1 Glandirana rugosa | reverse complement strand
ATATTAGATAGATAGATAGATAGATAGATAGATAGATAGATAGATAGATAGATATACAGTATATATACACAATATTATGAAAAGTATTGGAGCGCCTGCCTTTACACGCACATGAACTTTAATGGCATCCCAGTCTTAGTCCGTAGGGTTCAATATTGAGTTGGCCCACCCTTTGCAGCTATAGCAGCTTCAACTCTTCTGGGAAGGCTATCCACAAGGTTTAGGATTGTGTCTATGGGAATGTTTGACCATTCTTCCAGTAGCGCATTTGTGAGGTCAGGCACTGATGTGGACGAGAAGGCCTGGCTTGCAGTCTCTCCTCTAATTCATCCCAAAGGTGTTCTATCAGGTTGAGGTCAGGACTCCTTGCATGCCAATCAAGTTCCTCCACCCCAAACTCACTCATCCATGTCTTCATGGACCTTGCTTTGTGCACTGGTCCAAATAATTTGGTGGAGGGGGGATTATGGTGTGGGTTTTTTTTTCAGGGGTTGGGCTCGGCCCCTTAGTTCCAGTGAAGGGAACTCTTAAGGCATCAGCATACCAAGACATTTTGGACAAGTCCATGCTCCCAAATTTATGTAAAGAATTTGGGGATGGCCTCTTCCTGTTCCAATATGACTGCGCACCAGTGCACAAAGCAAGGCCCATAAAGACATGGGTGAGTGGGTCTGGAGGAATTTGACTGGCCTGCACAGAGTCCTGACCTCAATCTGATAGAACACCTTTGGGATAAATTAGAGCAGAGACTGTGAGACAGACCTTCTCTCCAACATCAGTGCTTCTGGAAGAATGGTCAAACATTCCCATAGACATGCTCCTAAACCTTGTGGACAGCCTTCCCACCTCAATATTGAACCCTATGGACTAAGACTGGGATGTGCGTGTAAAGGTGGGTGTACCAATACTTTTGGTAACATAGTGTATATATTAAATACTTGCATACTAAGTTATGTTTGTGCGTAACACCTACAAGTATTTATTATCTCTCCCCTCTGACACTGCTTTTATCTCCTTTTTATTCAGAAGAATCGAGCCATCTTTGTTCAGGCATCCTCAAGGGGCAGCATTTACTTTCTGAACTGAGATGATGGTAAGAGATGACACAATCATATAAATCCTGGTGCCTTTGAAGCTCTTGTTATGTTCACAAAATATTGGCATAGATTAGCCCCTGCGGCAACTTCTCACATTGTAATTTGCTACAAAGTTACTATGTTGAAAGGAGGAGGACCCAATAGCGCTGGGCCTATTTGGCCTCCCAAAGACGTCACATCCGGCCTCTCAAGTTTAGACCTATAGTTTCCGGTACAGGAGCCATTACCCAACCTTTGGCCTAGTTTATTGACTATCACTTGCAACCTATCTTGAGAGACCTGCCTGCCTACATCAGAGACACGAGTGACTTTCATGAAGATTGGAGACTTGCCACGATGGAAATATAATCTCTGTATACTTGCATACCAAATACTGTCAGACTACAAGCCGTTGAACATTTTCTTTCCAAACAAGACTTCTCTGAGTCAAAGGGCTATATTCTTGAATGTCTTTAGTTTATTTTAATCAATAACCACTTCATATTTGAAGGATAGACATACACACAAATTCGAGGCACTGCCATAGGGAGCTCAGCGGCCCCCTCATTCGCAAATTTATTTGTGGGCTTTCTTGAGGAACGCTTTGTCTACACATCCTTTCTATTTACCAAGTATGTCATTAAATGGAAGAGGTATATAGATTACATTTTTCTCATTTGGTCAGGTGATGGGGAAGAGTTTATTGCGTTTGTTGATTTTTTGAACAGCATTTTTTTCAGGTATAGTGTTTAACCCGGAAATCTTGAAAGATCATATTTCATTCCTTGATGTGCTAAGTAATCACCAACACTCATGGGACCCTTGCTATGTCTCTTTACACCAAACCCACTGACAGAAACACTTTGCTGCACTTTCAGAGTGCACATCCTGCACATCTGCGTAAGAACTTACCCATTTTACAATTTGTGAGGGTTCTACGCATTTGTTCAGATGAAAATGACAAAAAAGAGACAACTTGAGATAATGTACCACAGGTTAGAGCGGGGGTACCCCATTTGGGTTCTTGATCAGGCCCTTGCCAAGGCCTTATTCAATATACCTAAAGCCTCTGGCCCTGTAGATCGACCACTATTTATCCATACGTGCAATCATGAATCATGTGCAATTAAACAGGCAGTGGAACACAACTTGTATATCTTACAATCTGACAGGTCCTTAGGACCTACCATCAGGACCAAACCCATGATAGTGTATAAACGTGGTAGGACTCTACGTGACCATTTGGTACAGGCCGACCCCAGATAGCAATACGCCAAGGCTTCACCTAAAATATCCCACAAAACAGGTGCTACAAATGTTGCAACTCTAATGTGTGTAATTCACTTATCTGCCGCAAGTACTTTACACACCCACACAGGGGCATTCTGTACCAGATACAAGAGTACTTTAACTGTAACACAGATTTTTGCGTATATATCCTAAAATGCCTGTGCTCATTGACCTACATGGGTAAGACAATCGGCCCATTCAGGAAACGGTTTCAGAAGCACAGAAGTGACATTAGGGTGGCTCTGACCAAGACTGAACAGGTTGACCCCAACAAACCCGTAGCAGTACACTTTGTGACATCCAAGCACCAAACCCACGAGCTGCGAGGGATGGTGTTTGAACAAGTCAAACAACCGAGTAGGGGAGGAGATTGTGACCGATCACTTCTCCGACGTGAAGCATACTGGATATACACACTGGGCACGGTACAGCCTGGGGGACTCAACACTAATTTATCTCTGACATGTTTCTTTGATGACAGATAGTGATGTCTTCTCCAATATTTTTTTCCATTTTTCTCCAGTTTTTGAATTTTTCCCCCTAGGCTACTAGTTCCTGATGTTACAATTACGTAATACCCATAATACTCATTAGCATTGAGTGTCTGGGGAACTCTGATCAGATACAATTTAACTTTTTAACATAATGCTTGTTCCTTTTTCTTTTTTCTTTCTTTTTTCCTTTTTCGGTTCACCCATTCTATGCTAATGCCTTGGCACACAATTTTTTTGGATAGACAATTTGTATTTGTCTTCTGCTGCAGTCTTCTGACACTGCATTTATGGCCAATCCTCCTTTTTTCCTAGAGAGTTTTTTCCTACAGCGCTTGGATGTAAATATCCCAAGGACCTGTTATCAGCAGAGTGGGCTTCACAAAGGAGCCTGTTTCTTTCCCATCTCTCTCTCTCCCCTTTTTTTGGTTCCCTTTTCCCTCTTTTTCCTCTTTTTTCTGTTTTCTTGCTGTTTTCTACTTTCCCCTTTTTTCCATTTTTTCACTCCTTTTCCTTCTCTTCTTTCTTTGTTTCGGCAATGTTGTTCTTTTTTTGTCTTTTTTGCCTTTTTCGTTCTTTTGCTTTTTTTATTTATTTTTTTTTGTTTTTTGTTTCTTGTCCTTTTGTTTTATACTTATATTTCTTTTTATTTTTATATTTATGGTTATTTTTATTTTTATATTTATTATTTTTTTCTATAATTATTTTTTTATTAATTTTCTGTTTTTGCATTTATTTGTGTGTTTATTATTTTTCTATTTTGCATTTTTTTCTTTATTTTTATATATATTTTTATTTTTTAGTTAATTTCCTCCCCCCATCCCCCTTTTTTCCCACTTTTTGTTTCCCTTTCCTTTATGTGTTGTCCTTCTCTCTTTTGTTCCTTTTTCCATGTTTTTCCTCTTCTTTATCTTTACGTTCTGTTTCTCCCCTTTCATTTTCCACTAAGTTTCTTGCGACTTTGTTTCTGTCCCTGATCGCTTTTCCTCCATCTCTCGCCTTTCTCTCAGGCTCTGTCACCCTTACACTTTCCCTACACTGTGTTACTCTATGCGGTGCCGGCCTGATGTCACGAGTTTCCGTGGCAACGGCAGCCCCGCACTCAGGCGTTGCCCTATTGCCATGCGTGTTGTGCGCTTGCGCGACACACGTGGCAGGCCGTGATTGGCGGCCGGCTTCTCCTTACGGACAGGGCTCTCCTGGGTCCTACAGACGGCTTGTTATGATCGAGCGCATCTCGCTGATGCTCCCGACCTGCTACAGTTGCAAACAAGTGACTCAAGCGGGATGCCTACCCCAGAATTATGCAATAAATAGATAACCCTGAAATGTTGATATGTGGCACACAAGAATTTTTAATGGTTTTGGCGGGATTTGATGTCATATGACGTCAGAGAGAGGGGGTGGTAACATTTTTTCATTTTCTGCATGTTCTGATTGGTGGCTTATGTAAATATATTCTGCTCTTGCACTGTACACCTTATAACATGCCTGACGAAGGGACCCTGTGCGGCTCCAAAACGTTGCACTTTCCTGTGAGGTGATCTCTTCAATAAAGAATACTTTGCAAAACCAGCGTGGAACACAAAGTGGCGCCAGGCCGGATGTGACCTTGTCTATTTTCCTATCGTACTCTTTCCTGACAAACAGGCTCTTATAACGGTGGGTGCTGCAACGAAAACCAGTTGGGTCCTGGAAATGTCATGCAAGTGTACATCTTCACCAGCACACCGTGGATCCTTCCACGGAAAGAGTACGATAGGAAAATAGACAAGGTCACTTCCGGCCTGGCGCCACTTTGTGTTCCACGCTGGTTTTGCAGCAGCCGGCCGCTTCCTGCTACTCCTATCACATCTGCTCCATCACAGTGGTGCCGCTTTCCCATCAAGGACTGCCCTGGAGACCCTCCACGTCTGGCCACTGGATTATATACACGCTCATTCAAGTGTTTTCATATGTGAATTTCACTTTATCTGTTTTTAATAAATTGATGTGTTACTAATGCTGCACTTAATCTGGCACCCCCCCCCCTGTGTTTTTTTCCCCATAAAGTTACTATGTTGAAGCCTGATATTTGATGGAGGCTTAGGGTAGTAAATTGGAAACCTGGGATGCTGGTAAGTGACACTTTACTTAAAATAGATTTAATGATGTCCCTGTAGGGTATACTAGTGCAACTTCCATGCACAGAGCAACTACCACAATAACCTCAAGATGTGAAAACAATGGGGGAGATTCACGAAAACTGGTGCACACAGAATCTGGTGCAGCTTTGCATGGTAATATTTTAACTTCAGCTTGTTAAAGTGTTACTAAACCCACAACAGTAAAATCAGTCTGTATATGCAGCATAGCATGCTTGTTATACTCACTGTGGAACTTAAGGAGTTAATCATCTGCATTGTGTAAAAAGGGTGTTTTATCCTGTATGCATAGTTTCTTCCCTCCCTGCACTGTCTATCTGGGGAATGCCAGCTTACACAGGCAGGGTAGTCTTACTGCACATGCTCAGTTGTGCCTTTTATGCTGGAGAGAACTTTTACTTGTTCTCAGAGATAGCCAGGTCACATGATATTGACATCACACATGTGGGCATGTATACAAGTTGTAGTGGAAATCTCCTCCTACCTTAACTTTCAGCACTGGAGAAACTGTGCAGTTTATCATTTAACCGTGGTATACACAGCATCCAAAAGGTATATAGTGGCAGTATTTTAACCACTTAACAACCGCCCCATAGCCAACTGACGGCTACAGGGCAGTTTCTTAATTCTGGGAGGACATACAGTGACGTCCTCCCATGAACTCGCGTCCGTGCGCCCCCTGGGGCACGCTCCCAGGAACATCCGTGACCGCCGGGTCCAGGGGACCCAACGCTTCAGGGAACGAGATAGTGGGTCTTTACCATCTGATCACTCCATCAAATAAATGATCACATGTAAACAAGCCGGTGGATGTCTGGCTTGTCTTTCCCCTCTCTACACTGATCGGTGCAGTGTGAGAGGAGAGGGGGAGAAATAAGATGCAGCAGCGCTGTGGGCAGGATCTGAAGTGCTCACAGTGCTGCTATGTGCCAGTCTGCACCCCCTATCCATCCATCCATGCTCAGACATCCATCCTCATCCATACTCACCTATCCAGACATACTCAGTCAGCCATCCATCCTTCATCCCCATCCATTCAGCCATACATCCGTCATCTCCATCTATTCAGTCATCCATCGATCATCCCCATTCGTTCAGCCATCCATCTGTCATCTCCATCCGTTCAGCCATCCATCCATCATCCCCATCCATTCAGCCATCCATCAGTCATCCCCATCCATGCTCAGTTATCCCCATCTGTGCTCAGCCTTCCCATCTATGCTCAGTCATCCCCATCCATGCTCAGTCATCTCCATCCATGCTTAGTCATCCCCATCTGTGCTCAGCCATCCCAATCCATGCTCAGCCATTCCATCCGTGCTCAGTCATCCCCATCCATGCTCAACCATCCCATCCGTGCTCAGTCATCCCCATCCATGCTCAATCATCCCCATATGTGCTCAGTCATCTCTATCCGTGCTCAGCCATCCCCATCCGTTCTCAGTCATCCCCATCTGTGTTCAGCCATCCCCATCCACGGCTCATCCATCTCCATCCACGGCTCAGCCATCCCCATCCACGGCTCATCTATGCCTCATTCATGCTCATCCATGCCACATCAGTTCTCATCCGTGCCACATTCATGCCACTACAATGCCCATCAGTGCCACTGCAGTGCCCTTCAGTGCCACTACAATGTCCATCCATGCCACTACAGTGCCTCACACTAGTGTAAAAGTTAGTCAAATTAGATTTGAAATGTATACTCCTAGAACACCTGACGGTGCTCCCTGCATGTTGGGCCTCTCTATGTGGCCAGGCTGTAGAAAAGCCTCACACATGTGGTAACGCCATAGTCGGGACGAGTAGTAGAATGTATTTTGGGGTGTAATTTGTGGTATGCTTATGCTATGTGTGAGAAATAACCTGTTAATATGACAATTTTATAAAAAAAAATCTTCATTTTGCAAGTAATTGTGGGTAAAAATGCCAACTTAAAAACTCACCATGCCTCTTACTAAATACTGTGGAATGTCTACTTTCCAAAAAGGGGTCATTTGGGGGGGGGGGGGCATTTGTACTTACTTGGCTTGTTAGGGTCTCAAAACTTGAGATAGGCTGTCAGTACATCGGGTGTGATCAATTTTCAGTGATTGGCACCATAGCTCGTAGACTCTATAACCTTCACAAAGACCAAATAATATACACCGATTTGGGTTATTTTTACCAAAGACATGTAGCAGTATACATTTTGACCAACATTTACGAATAAAATTACTAATTTGCAAAATGTTATAACAGAAACAAAGAAAAATGCAATTTTTTACAGAATTGTTGGTCTTTTTTCATTTATAGCACAAAAAAAACCCAATGGAGATTAAATACCACCAAAAGAAAGCTATATTTGTTTTTAAAAAAAGGACAAAAATTTAATTTGGGTACAGAGTTGCATTACTGAGTAATAGTCATTCAAAGCGTGATAGCACTGAAAGCTGAAAATGTGTCTGGTTGTTAAGGGGGTTTAAGTACCCAGTGGTCAAGTGGTTAATGTAAAAAGAAGATTTATAAGCTGTGGGCACTGTGGGGAGGGCAGATGAACTATTTTCATGTTACTGTGTTTAGTAACACTTTAAGGTTTGACAGTGAAACCTAGAAACAGATTGGTTATTGTGCTCAAAAGCATCAGATCCTGTGTCCACAAGTTTTAGTAAATCTCCCCCCAATATTTGAATCTGAAATTGAAGCACCACAAAAAGTATTCAAATCCAAAGTAAGGTTTTATTCCAGATATTACACAAGCAAACATTCCAACGGGTTTCGGGGGCTACATATTGTCCCCTTCATTAGGGCCACAACAAAACAATAAACATGTAAAAAAATAAAAATTTTTATTTACATTCTTTTTATTATATTGTAGTGCTGATGAAATGGGCGATGTGTTTGACCATTTACTTAAAGCGATTGTAAACCGTTGATGTTAAAAAAAAAAAATCTGCAGGGCAATGGCATGATGTGCTAGTATTCATCGCATACTAGCACATTATGAAATACTCACATTGAAACAAAGCCCTCCAGCACTGTAAATTCACTGCTGAGAGGACTGACATGTTCCCCCTGTCTGTCTTCAAGGTTCGCAAGCTTCGGCTATGTGATTGGCCTGAGCTGCAATGACGTCACTCCTGCGCATGTGCAGGAGATCCGCCATTTATGGCATAGGCTCTGAAGGTCCAGCACTGTAAGCAGGACCTTCAGAGTGCATGCCCCAATTATGTCATTGGCTGCATGCACTCTGAATATCTCCTAAACTGTGCAAGTTTAGGAGATATTCAATGTACCTACAGGTAAGCCTTACTATAGGCTTATCTATAGGTACAATTGGTAGTACAGTTTACTCTGTAAACCTCCTGTAAAACCTTACTTTGGACTGGAATATTTTGGTGTGGCACTTTGATTTAAGATTCAAATATGACCTTTGCTGAAGGTTTAGACTGAGGAAATACTTACTTTTGCCTGCAGCAGACTGATGACATTATCTCAGCCTAGACAATGTCCTAAACTGGAGCTCAAGGATGGCTTTTTAATAAAAAAAGTAGGAGTACTCTGGAAAATGAAACTTTTGAATATTGTCAGGAAATAAAACATGCAGACTTGTAAAGTTACTGAAAAGCCAATTTTAATTTCAGTTCACTTTACGTTTACGTGGATCAGCCCCATTTGTATTATCTGAAACTGTAGATTTCTAAGTCACTGACCCCTGCAAGTCCACAGAAGGAATGGGTGAAATTGCCAGTTTTGCACTGTGAACATTTCAGCAAAATTTACCCTATGGGTAAAATGCTTTTGAGTCAAATGTAAATGCAAAAATATGTGATTAAGGTAGTTTTAGGCATTTTAAAGGCTTACATTGGGTTTTCCTTTATTCTTTTAGATGGCAGTCCAAATTTGCATAGCAAAATATTTCCATTGTCTAAAAAACTTTGAACAGCAACAAAAATAGAATGAATGGAGAATAAGTGAGTTGCTCACCATGTCCCCATTTTACCTTCTCACAATGTATTCAGAGATTTCTGTTTACTGTATAGCTCATTACAAAGAAATCCATTTATAAAAACATTTCCATGCACCCGGACCTAAACTGAAACAGGCTTGTTCAATAAAATGTGCAATTAAAATGTAGTACCCATCACACAATAAAATATAATCCATCATGTCTTGTTTAACTAAAGTGAAATATTATCAGCTCTCATGTCTTACTGCACTTTGCTATTTGCACTGTTTGCTAAACCGGTCAGCAGTGTCCGTGGTCAGAGGAGGCAAATAATCCTTACATCATATTACATCATATTAAAACAGGCGAGGATCACAAATCCCACATCTCTGAATATTTGAGATCATCGGCTTTCCCAGAAACCCACAACGAGGTCCACCAGTGCCTACCAAAAGAAGCTAAAACTTGGGGTTTAAGGTAAGTGATTTTTTTATTATTCTTACAATGTTTTTTTTTTATTTTGCTTTTGCTTTTGAGTTTTTACATTGTAGCTGTGGGGGCTGCCTGATTTGTGAACCTTACATTTGCTGTAAGCAACCCCCGTTTATACGTTTTCTCTGTGTGTCAATGTTAGCAGCCTGCTCCAACCCATTGTCCCACCGATAATAGTATGACCCCCTTAAGAATAAAACAAAGACATGCAGCATACCAGTGGAGATTGGAGACTAAAGGCCCGTACACACACGATGCAACAGTCACACAACAACGGTCTTACAACAGCTTGTTGTACGATAAACTGAGCGTTAGTCTGCGCGATTACAACAACCAAAGTTCCACAGTTGTATAACAGAAGTTGGCTGAGCAGACTAGAAAGCTTTTGTTGTACAACAAGCTGTTGTACGACTGTTGACTCTGTGTACAGTAGTTGGCCCAACAAAAGATGAATGTGCAAAACACGCATGCTCAGAAGTCTGGAACGCCTGGAAGTATCCATTTGAGTAAAGCTACGTTCCTAATTCACAAATCAAATTCTTTTTAATTTGCAAAAAAAGTTTTATTGAGGATATAAATCATCGGTGGGACATGCAGAGATTACAGCAACAGTGCAACATGCACTACAATAAGGATACATTATCTGACATGCCCCGCCGGTGCACGAACGGGAGTTATGGGCCTCCGTGGGTCCCGACATAGACAATTAAGAGGGGAAAGGGGGAAGAAAAAACAAAAAATAGGAAAAGAATAAAAACATGGATCGTACAGTCTATTACATAGGAATAACATCACGTACAACGTGACAACGACATTAGAGACGTACAGGGTGGCTACTAAATATAGGAGTTATTTTGAAAAAAACGTTTAATTTTTCTTAAACTAAACACTTAATCCTTGCATCGAAATGAGTTTACCTATGAAGGTCCGCAAGGTCTGAAGACTCG
>BLSH010047373.1:1557291-1570243 GCA_018402905.1 Glandirana rugosa | reverse complement strand
AGATGCAGAATAGCATGCTTGTTATACTCACTGTGGGACTTAAGGGGTTAATCATCTGCATTGTGTAAAAAGGCTCTTTGATAGGAAACAGCTAGATATTTCCTTCTTGCACTGTCTATCTGTGTAGTGCCATACTAAACACAGGCAGGGTGGTAAGTGTGCACATGCTCTGTTCGGTCTCTTATGCTGTGTTGGAGATTTCCTGTTTCAGTTGAGTTTTTTAGGTCACATGATATTTACATCACACATGTGGGCGTGTATACAGATTCTAAATGACAGCCCTCCCTCCTCCTCCATGCCCAGTAACTAAAAAAGAACACAGTGGGTGAGATATCGCATGTTGATTCATGGAAGATCCGCTTCCCATAAAAGCACATGGGCACAGATTGCAGTGGATTTCTAGAGGCAGTGATTGCTTATTTGTGAACTGAGCATGTCACTGGCAAAGCACCAATCAGCTCTGGCCGGATTGTGGGTGAAGGATCACTGATACAAAGGAAGTTTCATCAGAGGAGAGTGAAATCTCCTCCTACATCAACACTGAGGAAGCTCTGGCTCTTTGCAGTTTATCACCTGGCTGCAATATACGGATGAAAAAAGGTATATAGCAGCAGTATTTTGATATAAAACTAAGATTTAGAAGCTGTTTGCACTGTGTGTGTGTGTGTGTGGGGGGGGGGGGGGTGGGGGGGTGAATTGTTTTTATATTGCTGGGTTTAATAACACTTTAAGCAACCAATCCAGAGTGTCTCTACCAATGTAGAACCTCTTTTGGTTAGTCCTATGCAACCCTTGAATATGTTGTCATTATATATGTGGACCTTTCCCAGCCTACCCTGGGGTTAGTGGCCAGAAAACAAACTATAACTATGGAAATTGCTGTACAGCCACAAAGTGTCTGAGCCAGGCTTTTGCTGCCATCTGAAAATATATATGTTATTTTTTTTCCATATGAGCATATCTACATCAAAATAAAAGCTGTTAAGATAAAAATACTTTATGTTTTCCCCAACAGCAATATTTTTTTTTATTTTTAATATAAAAGCTACAGTGCAAAGCAAGAGTAAGTTACAAGCAATTGATACATACCCCTCGGGGGAATGTTTTATTGCAGTCCATCAATCTACAATATTTTATCTACACTCTCATTTTGAAAAATTCATGGTACGTAGCTTATAACATACTGTATTTTTTGTGGGTCTTAATTTCAGTAATTTAAACATTTATTAATTTCATGGCTGGATTGTTCTGATTGCCTGTTCTTAATCTCTGTTCTCGGGAAGGTTCACTTAGTTCCTGGAGATCTCTAGCACATAGGAAGACTGCTGTCATTAAATGCATGTTTCTTACTTATCTGTGGGAACAGCTAACATTATGGGGTCTATTTATGCAGAATATTGGACTATTTGCTTACTTCATTACTCCGTACATCACCTGTTAAAAAAAAAAATACTCTGGACCCCCTAGCTCATTTACACCCAGCTTAACTTGTTGTCTAACAACCTGCTATCCGCTTAAGCCTCGTACACATGGTGCAACGGTTGTACAACCAAACGTCCAACTTTGGACCAAGTTGGATGTTGGCTGTTGTGTCTCGCGTACTGACATGCACTAAGTGATCATGCAACCAAGTCTAACGTAGTGATGTGTTACGAGCGTATAACGAGGAAGTTCAGGTGAATGTGATTTGGGAATTAGGAACGTAGGTTTCCCAGAATGGACACTTCTGGGCGTTCCTGACTTCTGAGCATGCCTGTTTTGCACATACAACTTTGTTGGACCAACTTCTCTGTACACATGGTACAACAGTTGTACAACCGCTTGTTGTACAACCAAAGTTTTCTAGTCTGCTCATCCAACTTCTGTTGTACAACCGTTGTACGATGGCTGTTGTGATCGCATGTACTAACAGTCAGATGATCGTACAACAAGCTGGTTGTACGACCGTTGTTGTACAACCATTGTACCGCGTGTACAGGGCTTTACAGCTAATCTAAACACAGCAAAGATGGGGTCCCCCTTTCCTTTTCTTACCCCCTCCCCTTATTTTTTTCCTATTCATTCTCTTCTCCCTCCTCTGTCCTCCCACCTCACTCCCCTTCTAATTTCACTGTACAGGATATTCTAAATTTACAAACTAACTCACTATTCATATCAAAGTTGAATATCTGCTTTCCTGCCAGCCCCCCACCATGTAAAGAAAATGAGTTAACATAAACAAAGACAGAAAAAAAATCACTAAGAAAGGTTAAGCCTCATACACACGGTGCAACGGTTGTACGACCGCACGTTCAACTTTGTCCAAAATCGGCTGTTGACTGTTGTTTTCTAGCTTACTGACATGAGTCAAGTAATCGTTCTACCAATCTTCAACAAAGCCGAACGTAGTAACGTGTTACAAGCGTATAAAGAGGAAGTTCAGGTGAATATGATTTGTGAAGTAGATTTTGAACATACACCTTTTGTTGGGCCAAATTCTGTACACACGATTCAACAGTCGTACAATAGCTTGTTGGCCAACCAAAGTTTTCTAGTCTGCTCAGCCAACTTCTGTGTGACTGTTGAACATCGGCTGTTGCAATTGCGCATACTAATGGTCGGATTATCATACAACAAGCTGTTGTAAGACCGTTGCATCATGTGTACAGGCCTTTAAGGCCAAAAGCCGATTTTGGGCACAAGTTGAACGTGCGGTCTTAGGACCGTTGCACTGTGTGTACGAGGCTTCAGTGTCAGCTTCTGATACTTCCAGGAGATGCAGGAGACACCATAGTGCCTCACCACTGCCTCCTGGGATAGCTGAGCCCTCAAAATCCTAGTCCATTGCAGAAGTGCAACCCCACGGGATTCTGAGTACCCAGAAGGCAGCAGTAGGTGTGGTGACTTCACAGCGCCTCCTAGAATCATCAAAAGCATGGATCAAGGTGAATTTTTAAAATTTTATTATTTAAATCTTTGTTGTTAACTTTTTTTTTGTAGTTTATTTAATTTGAATGATATGGGACTGGAAGGAGAGCTTTAGTAGGGTCCTAAAAGGAAAACCAACAATAATGATATTAATGTTAGTATATGATAACCGCCCTTTTCTGATGGACTGCTACTCTTGATTGTAAAATATATATGTGTAACACTTGTACATCTAAATGGATAGTACTAAAGCATTCAGCCAAATACTGTATACACTATATGGATGTAATGTTTCTCCTTAGTTTCAATAAATATAATAAAACATACTGACTAGGGAAATACTGTAAGGCAGGGCTCGACAAACCCCGGGTGCCAGGTCGCCATGGCACTAGAAACCGCGTCCTGGCGAGCTGCAGCCAATCCTTCTCTCCCCTCACTATCTTAGAAAAACAGCATCTCCGATTCAGTGCAGAGCCATTATCTGCCTAAGCTGATAGCCTTATCTCACAATATCACTGATAAGTATCTCACAATATCACTGATAAGTAGAAACAATGTATCTTTTTTGGTTCTTTTATCAAAAGAATGAACTCCGGTCTGTAGATTAGGTCAGTTTAACCACTTAAAGACTAAACCTTTTCTGGCATTTGTTGCTTACAAGTAAAAAAATCCATATTTTCTGCTAGAACCCCCCAAACATTATATATTTATTTTCAGCAGAGACCCTAGAAAATAAAATGGCGGTTGTTGCAATATTTTATGTCACATGGTATTTGCGCAGCGGCCTTTCAAACGCAATTTTTTTAAAAAAAAAATACACTTTAATCAATTAAAAATTAAAAGCTAAACAGCAAAGTTAGCCCATTTTTTTGTATAATGTGAAAGATGATGTTACGCTACAAGAATCGTGATCTTTATGCTAAGCAACAAAATTGTAATTCTCGTTTTAGCCAGAATCGTGCAGCTCTACTGTGTGCTGTGAGGTGGAGGAGGGGAGATGAGGCAGCTGGATATGTTTTAGAAGAGTCTTTCTATGTCCTCTGATAAAGCCCTGTGTACCTTCAACAATTACCACTCTTTATGTGCAGCTGGGCTCCAGTATTTCATGGTTACCGGAAACCCACCGGACCAATGAAAAGTCACCATGGGGGACACACATATAGGCAGGAAGTGGCTGCAAAGAGGCAGCAAAAGATCAGCAGCACTGGAATACTTCTTTCACATTTGTTTTGTATTTTATTTAAAGTGTCACTAAGGCTTCATTTAGATGTGCAGCTGAGTGGTAAAAATGTGCAGTAGAGACATGTTCTTGCCATCCACCAATGGCTACCCTTAAGCTCTATTAGGCAGCAGATAAGGGCATTTTACATGCCTCAGTCACGATGCATTAGGCATAATGAGGAGTTTCCCCCTATAACAGGTTTTTAGTGTCACTCTTTCTGGCCAGCCTATAACCCTGATATAATGATGTTACGTTGGAGTTATTGACTGGCTGCTTTGCTGTGAGTAAGTTAGGGTTAGGGGGGGCACAAATTACTTGCCTCACCCCGGGTACTGACAACTCACACTACGTTAAAAAATACTGGCTTCTAACTTTTTTAGCTGGTTCCTAGATTCAAAGCAAATTTGTTAAGCCCTGCTTTAAGGCATATGTGTCAAACCTAAGGCCTGGGGGGGCGAATCTGGCTCTGCAGGCCATTTCCTGTGGCCCTTGCACTTGTCCTGCAGCGGCAGCAATACCCTCATTGTTGCCCCCAGCAGAGAGCAGTACAGAGCTCCTCCACCAGATCCTGCACTTCTGCACTTCTCCATGCAGCCATAGTGAGGCTTATCTCTGCCCCCCCTATTCCCCATCTCAGCAGTTAGCAGCCAAGAGGAAGACAGAACTCCTCCTACAGATCATGTGCCTCTCTGCAGCCTCCCCTTTATCTCCGACTCCCCTAATCTCAGAATTCAGGAGACTCCGGCAGCTGACTCTTGCCCTCCTCTGGTCCTCCTCCCCACCCTGCACTTTCTGCTTCCCAGGCCCGTCTCTAGTTTCTTCCTGGCAGCAGCACAAGCTAAGGGGGTTGCACTGTGAAGTAAGGGATGGTGGGGGACTCTTGACTTCTGATGGTGGGGAGGGGGGCTCTTGACATCTAATGTAAGGCGAAGGGGCTGCTCTGGACATCTTGTTTTACAGATACAACCGACCCTTTGAAGGCAACCATAATGCTGATGTGGCCCACAATGAAATTGAGTTTGACACCCTTGCTGTAAGGGCAAAAGGATGAGGTGAAATGTGGTTAAAATAATTGTGCCACCTTGGGAAAATGTCCTTCTTCAAGGCTTTTGAGAAAGAGGCCCTGACCCAATGCGGAAATACATACAGTATAGTCAATACATTATTTTTTGGAATCTGTATCTTAGACAAAGTTGTTATAGGCTTTCTTTGGTGCCAAGTACAATAAGCAAAAGGTATAGACAAAAAAATATAAAAAATCATCAAAATAAATACACCCATAAACTAAAGAGTAAAAATAAGCCAGGGCTGCCATTCTTGTTTTCTTCTTTTAAAAATTCTAGCTGCCTGCCTGTTCCACTCTTTTCATTTGGAGTCACTGGCCAAGGAGTTCTGTTTTCGGTCTGATTTCTTTTGCTGCAATGTTGTTTTAGGTCAGTGAATCAGCATTACAGCCACAGAACAAGTATTTTTAAAGGTAATGCCATCCTCCAGGTTTCTCTAATCACACATTCACAATACAACTCCAGGATAGGGAGCTTTTCGTTTTTATGTGTATTTATATTTAAATTGACATTTAAAAAGTCAAAAAACTTACTGCAAAAACTGGTGGATTCATTTGCAATACAATTGATTTGTTACAATACAGTTTACACATCTTTTATATTTAACTTAGTTTAAATATAGTAAAGTATGACTGAACAAAAAACAATGAAGAATCACTTCAATTAACCAAACACGTGGATTCCATTTTTTATTTATTTCTGCACCTAAATTAATAATTGAAGTAAATCTTCACTCTTTTTTAATGAACATTCTTAACTCCTTTAGTAAATCAGCCACTTTGTTTCTGAATATTATCAAAGTGGCCTGTTATAAAATTGAGTGTAGGTTTCAAATGTCCCTTGACATGTTTATTACCAATAAGGATGTATTACCAACGTAAGTTTGACTCGAACATCGGATGTTCGCCTATGTGGCGAACAGCGGATTTTATGGGGCGCTCGCGGCGAGTTTTCCCACCGCGGAGTGCCCCATAATGCACCCATAATGCGATTGCGGGGAAATGCCACCCGCTGATTGGCCAAAGTATGCACATGACCTGCATGCTTTGGCCAATCACAGTGCGCTCTGCTGTGAGAGCCATGATTGACCAAAGGCAAGGTACCTTTGGCCAATCATGGCTCAGGGGGATAAGTCCACGCCCCACACTATATAAGGCCACTTGCACAACGGCGTATATAGTGTATAATAACAGAGATAGACAGAGGTTATGCAGTTTAGTTAGTGGCATGTAGGCAGTGTAGTATACAGTATACAGTGTAGATAGAGCATATAGAGTCAGTGCAGGCAGTGTAAGAATATATCTATATATATATATATATATATATATATATATATATAGATAGATAGATAGATATATATATACTGTATCCCATAAAAGTGAATCCCGTCCCCCCACATTTTTGTAAATATTTTATTATATCTTTTCATTTGACGACACTGAAGAAATGACACTTTGCTACAATGTAAAGTAGTGAGTGTACAGCTTGTATAACATTGTAAATTTGCGGTCCCCTAACAAATAACTCAACACGCAGCCATTAATGTCTAAACAGCTGGCAACAAAAGTGAGTACACCCCTAAGTGAAAATATCCAAATTGGGCCCAAAGTGTCAATATTTTGTGTGGCCAACATTATTTTCCAGTGCTGCCTTAACCCTTTTAGGGCATCAGAGCTTCACAGTTTGCCACTGGAGTCCTCTTTCACTCCTCCATGATGACATTGCTGAGCTGGTGGATGTTAGAGACCTTGCGTTCCTCCACCTTCCATTTGAGGATGCCCCACAGATGCTCAATAGGGTTTAGGTCTATATATATATACGCTGCATTCAGTGTAGATTTTATACAGTGCATGCTTGGATAAGGGTCTGGCATAGATTTTAAGGGGAACTCCACGCGAAAGATTTTTTAAAAATTGGCATAGGATCCCCCCCAAAATCCATACCAGGCCCTTCAGGTCTGGTATGGATTTTAAGGGGAACCCTGCACCAAAATTAAAAAAATGTGTGGGTCACCCCAAAAGTCCATACAAGGTCCTTCAGGTCTGAAATGGATTTTAAGGTGAACCCGTGCCATTTTTTTTTTTTAATGGTGTGGGGTTCCCCCAGGGTCCAAACCAGAGCTGGCAGGGCAGGAGGGGGGGGACAAGCGAGCGCCCCCCCTCTGAACTGTAGCAGGCTACATGCCCTCAACGTGGGAAAGGTGCTTTGGGGTCCCCCCAAAGCACCTTGTCCTCATGTTAGTAAAGGGGCTTCCAGATTCCGATAAGCCCCTTGCCCGCAGACCCCCAGAACCACTGGCAAGTGGTGTGGGGATGAGACCCTTCTCCCCATCCACATGGGGACATGGTGCTTTGGGGGGGCCACAAAGCACCATCCCAATGTTGAGGGCATGTGGCCTGGTATGTTTCGGAGGGGGGTGCTCGCTTGTCCCCCCTCCTGCCCCTCCAGGCTGTGTGCTTGGATAAGGGCCTGGTATGCACTTTGGGGGGACCCCATGCCATTTTTTAAATTTTGGTATGGGGTTCCCCTTAAAATCCATACCAGACCAGATGAGTCCCCCACCCAATTTTTCTCAGTGATTTTTATCTTTATTGCCGGCAACCGGCAATACATTACAATTTCTCCTTTACAAATGTAATTTTGTGGAGGCACTGTTCTAAACATCACACAGGCATACCAAGGAGACCCCCAGGCACGATATTTAAAGGAAAATTTCATTTTTTACAGTTTCACTGAAAAAAACAATCAATTTAAAACCTTTTTTTTTGCATTGATGCATTTCCCCCATGGCAGGACCCAGGTCCATATACACTTTTTATGGCAATAACTTGCATAAAAGCCTTAAAAATTAGCACTTTTGATTTTTCATGGTCGTATCCCATTTACTTTAATAGGATTTGCGTGTTCTCACAAATTTTTTTTGCCAGTTCGCAAGTTCTGGTGCAAACCGAAACGGGGGGGGGGGGGGGGTTGTGAGGCATCCTTTATTACCAATGCTTCCTGTCTGAGTACATATATTTTGCAAACAGTCTTTAATGCTAAGGACTCATGCACACGGGACATTTTCACAGCTGCTTTTAGGGGTGTCTGGCGTTTTTTTTATTTTACTGCCTCTGAACTCTCCTCCATGTTAGCCTATGTGTCCATGAATGCATAAAATTTCAGAGGAGTTTGGAGGCATAAGTGTTTAGGGGCAGTAAAAAAAATGAGGTCCAGTGCACCCAGGAGCAGAGGCTGTTTGGCTGTAAAAATGTGAAATGCCAAGAAACATTTATACATGCATAACTGTAACAAGCTTTTAGCCGTGTTTGGTATTTTTAGGCCTTTTTACATTTTAGGGAGTGTTTTTACCGTAAAACGCTTAAAAATGCTAACGCTCAACCGCTCATTTTTAAAATGTCCCGTGTGCATGAGGCCTTAATACTAAAAAAAAAAAACTTAAAGCCTCATACACACGGGCATTTTTTACAGCTATGTTTTTTAGTGTTTTTTACAGCTCTCCATGTTATTCAATGGCCCCATAAAAACGCCAACGTTTTTGAGCAGTAGATGGCGTCGACGTTAGTGAGCTGAAGGTAGAACCCACGGCCAGCGCATTCCGAGGCTGTAACGTTTTAGCGTTTTTGATGCTGACGCGGCAAAACGCTCACTAACGCCATACCACATTAACCGGCGTTTTTGAAACCGGCGCTTTCAGGTTAAAAAATAACAGAGGAATGTTTTTTTTAAAAAACCGCCTATTGACACTGACGCTCACTAACGCGCATTAACGCTCATTAACGCCGAGGCAAATCGCAGAAAAAAACGCTGATTTTTCCCTGACGTCGGGCCCGACGTTTTGTTTATTTTTTTTAATATGTCCATGTGTATGAGGCCTTAATATTAAATGATTTATTTGTTCATAAACTGTTATATTTAAAATATTACTTTACCAAACAGAAATACACCCAAACCCATCTTCGTTACATGTACCCTGGCTGAGAGGCTGAAAATGATGGTTGTAATATTACTATATTTTTAAACAGGAATTGCGCAACTCTCTGTGATAATAAATGATAATTATCTAAAAGACTGTATATGAGTTATATAGTAATGTGCTAATTGATCAGTGAAATCAATACAAATCAAAACATCAAAAAATCAAACATCATAATTGTGAAAATCCATAAAATTTGTGTTAAAATTAGATAAGAAATGCTTCCACCGCTTAAGGTGCATGAAACATATTTTTAGGTTTAACCAAAAGTCCAGAAATTCGGAAAAATAAATTCCAGGGAAAGAGGAAAAACTTCCACCAGGTGTATGGAATAAAGAAACGTCTGTGTCACCCCACACTCTGATTTTACCAACTCTTACCAGAGATGTAAATATACTTGATTGTACACAAAATGACGTAGCGGCCGAGAAGCCACGGTATGTGAAAAGGGTAGGGTGTCACTCCGTCCTCGGATGTCCTGTTGGACTCGTAGCCATCATGTATAAAGATAACAGATGCCAAATAGTGAAGTAATGTATGGTATTCGGAAATAAACATAAGCCAACTGGCTACTCACATTTACACAGTGGGAAACGCTCAAATAAGCATAAACGCCGGCTCAGGATGCGTGCAGCCCACGTGCTATCTCAGTCACGTGGGTCGTGTGCTCGTCAATACGTAGGACCGCCCCGTGTAAATGTGAGTAGCCAGTTGGCTTATGTTTATTTCCGAATACCATACATTACTTCACTATTTGGCAAGTATATTTACATCTCTGGTAAGAGTTGGTAAAATCAGAGTGTGGGGTGACACAGACGTTTCTTTATTCCATACACCTGGTGGAAGTTTTTCCTCTTTCCCTGGAATTTATTTTTCCGAATTTCTGGACTTTTGGTTAAACCTAAAAATATTTTTCATGCACCTTAAGCGGTGGAAGCATTTCTTATCTAATTTTAACACAAATTTTATGGATTTTCACAATTATGATGTTTGATTTGTATTGATTTCACTGATCAATTAGCACATTACTATATAACTCATATACAGTCTTTTAGATAATTATCATTTATTATCACAGAGAGTTGCGCAATTCCTGTTTAAAAATATATTTCGCTTGGATGGTTTTCCTAGTTTTGCAGCACCTCACTCAGCTAATTTTAGTTTAGATTAATTTGTATACACTAGCGCGGATTTCTTACCTAATCTGTAATATTACTATGTCCAATCCAAAGAAAAGTGCAGCGCTGTTAGAAACGAAGTCTTTAGATAATAAGCACCCCAGTGCAAAATAGATCAGTGTATGGATGATATAAAGTGCTTCAGTGCCTCTCCACCTTCACCAGTATCACTAGCAGCTCACCTCCAGTATCAGGCTCTTATGACAGGAGCCAGATAACACTTGTTGTCCCAACTTGTGGACAGGCAATAGCTCAGATAGGAATAATGGTCAAACAGGTATCTTCGGCATCCACTCAATCATTGGCACCATAGAAATGAAAAAGAACAATATCTAGTGCTCTCCATATGATAAAAGATGTCTTGCTTTAATAAAAAGTATAGGTGTAAAGTAAAGATGGCACTGTAACCCAGTGCATAGCTTCACACATATTGCAAGTATAAGGACGTCCTGTCCTGGAGACAGCAATGGTCGCAGGTGACGTCACTTCCTATTTCCGTACAATATTAGCTACCCGCCAGTCATGGGGAACTTCTCCTCTGCTGCCACTTCCAGCAACGTCTCCTCTCTACTTCCTCCCGACTCACCTCTCACCCGGAACTTCCTGAATCCGCTTCCTAACTGGGCATACAAAAAGCTTTGGGCCCTTTTTTTTTGCTGTCATTACCTTGTTTGCAGGGCTTTCTAGACGGCTTCCTGACTCCCCAATCCACGGCGCTCTGCGTCATTTCCTGTGGCGCACTGGCTCCTGGGAGATGTGTGCCATAATTCCCAGGAGTCAGTGTTCCTCGCTTCATCTCATTATCGTGATTATAGAAACCGGAAGTGATGCGATAAAAGGCGTTCTCAATCACCAGCTTATCTATGTTCCCGTAATAATGGGGCGGAACCTCCCTACATCGCCGTCCGTTGCATTGGCAATGAGAAACACTGGCAGCGCTACGTCCGGCTTTTACTGCGCATGCGCGAGACCGGGGTGGCCAGCATGTACCATATCCCAGAAGGCATTGCTAGTGAAGTTGGAAACATTGTGCCAAACGAAAATAGGGCAAGTAAATGAAAAAAAAACAAGGAATGGGAACAGCATTTATTTATAAACAGACAATAATATGGATAATGAGTAAAAGCATAGGAGATGCCAAAAAAAAATGTGCCCGGAACTCCGCTTTAATTAATCCTAATATTATTATACCTAAAATAAAGGTTAAAATATTTTATATATACATATACATACAAATACTCTATTGAGTGCCAAAAATATACAGTATGCTACACTAAAAATTTAAAAATGCCATTTTATATGGCATATTCTTCAGCATGTATGTAACAATTTGCACCTTTAGTTACATGGAAAAATAGTTTGACATTAATTGCTTTTTTTGTATACACAGCACTTATCACGTCGAAACAACCATACATGAAAAGATTCTGGTGCTAAAATGCTGTAGCAGCACTTTTAGGTATAAATATCAAATTTAATAGGCATGGACAGCATTATTAACAGGACATGAAATACAAAGAAAACAAATTTGTTAACTCTCCGTATTCCAAACATAAAAGGTCAAAGCAAAGTGCTATCCCCAAGAATGGGGAATTGGTAGGAGAATGGTGGAATGAAGCCTATCACCATCAGCCAGCTAACCTGGCACAGTTCCGTTTATTTTCCTATGGTGGCATTGACCATAGTCTGACCTTCATGGCAGTAAGTACCTCTCAGAGTCACACAACAATGAGTGTTGAAAACCAGAGGAGAGTACCAGAACCTGCATGAGCAAGGAGTAAGGACAGCATTACATCTTTTTCCTCTACCTCTAAACCTAATGAGCATTTAATAGTTGGAGAAAAGAACATTACGCTCCCTTCTAGTTTATATAAAAGTCCTAGTGCATTTATGAAACATACATTAAGTGCAAATCTATGTTTCAATGTTTTTATTTGTTTTTCAATTTAGGCCATTACATAGAAATGACAATCTTACATTGTTGTAATTGCAATAACAAAGACATAACATTTGTATGGAACAGATTATACCCGTTTCTGCGGGTACTGCGAAGCATATAATAATTCTAATCACAAACGAGTAAGAGAAATCCGAGGATTGAAGAGCATACTTATATCTTTGCAATGCTAAGATTGGGTGGTACAGCTGGGAGACCCTCTTTCAGGTGACGTCCCATCTGTTCACCCACAGGATTGAGTGAGTACATAATATAACATGTAAATCTTCAACTTTAAAACTTTAACGTTTAACCTTGAGTTTCCGCTTCGTCTTAATACATGAGTGAGTTAGGACACCCACTTGTCTACCCTGCAGTGGACTTTCTCCCAGAGGGTCGACATGGTGGGTTAGAATCGTAACGTTTCTATATTCATACGAGAAGTTAGGAGCCTAAAGAGAATGAGCAAACACTAATCTTAATAATATACGAAGCGTCATGGGCGTCTTTGCCCATATTAGACAAGGTATGTTTACAATACAGAAACAATAACGTTAATGTTGTTACATTCTAACAGTAAAGATACATTACCGGATTTAACTTTTTGTTTATTTTTGTAACTTTGTATCTAAACGTGAATTACATACAAAGTATTTACGTGATCCTGAA
>BLSH010047373.1:1513803-1529764 GCA_018402905.1 Glandirana rugosa | reverse complement strand
AGGTGGGTACCTAGCCGAAGTGGGGGGCTTGTGGAAGGGATTGGTGGACTAAGTAAAAGGTAAAAGGCCAAAGGCCAGCGGGGAGAGCAGCGCCCGTGACCACCACCCCTGAGAGGGGGCGCGGGGAACCGGGAGGACTAGCTCAATGCTAAGACGTAATGGAGCAGAGTTAAGGGAAGGGTTTGTATGTGTGTCTGTCTCTGTCAAAAAGTCCCGACCACACAAGGCAGAAGCGCCGTCTGCTGACAGACCCAAGCGGGATAGTGGGTTTACAAGCTGTAGGCAACCTTGCAGTGAGAAGTAGATAATCAGCAAAATTAACAAATCTCAATATCTAGGTTTTCAAGTCTAGTGAAAATGCGTATTGACAATTCAAAGGAAAGTCACATACGTGCCTTCTAATTAGCGCCACGATGCTGGGCTACCGTCCCGACACACCGCCAATTGTGACAGCGCCCTGGGGGACGACAGACCAGCAGCGCAGCTCAGAAACAGAAAAACAACAACAGAGCAACAATAATAATAAACATATAGAAACCAAACCTGAACTCATGACAAAGGTTGTGGGAGCTCAGGCCTTAGATGGCGAACCTGGGAGCAGCCTATCGGGAGGCCCCCAGGTTGACCTGACCAGGAGTCTGGAGTGGCTTCATCTTCTTCTTCTACAGGCAGTCTCTGTGGATTGAAGGCATGGTTAAATAGGTAAAGCCCAAAGACGAGTAGGAAGGTCCTGGCTTAACCAGACTAATCCGCCACCACCACGGAGAAGCTTGATGGATATGCAGTCAAGAGTAAGGCATCCACGGATATGAAGGGGGCAGTGTGCAATGGATATGGTAGTCTTTGGATCCGTGAATCAGCAAGCGTGTATCTGTGGGGTGGGGTTAGGAAATTATTTGCCATATTGCCGGTCCACAAATTATCTTTAGAAAGGGTTTAGCACCCCGTGGTTGGGTGGACAAGGCACTGGCTCGGCTCCTATGCGGTCCGACAAAGGTTGCAAACAGGAGAGACAGCACGTTAAAGTGAGCCACTGAGGGTGTCCGAAAGCAGATGGGTAATAGAAAAAAGGAAAAATGAAGAAAAAAAGTAGATGAAGAGAAAAAAGCAAACAGCAACTGTAGTGATCAGTCAGATGAAAGTTACCCATTAACTTGAAGAGGCTGGTGTAGGGAAGCGAACCAAACTCAGGCCTCCTGCTCTGGGTCAGGTTCAGGGTTGCGGTCGCCCTGATGTTCGTCTGGAGCTGGTGCAGCTTGATCTTGTCTTCTGCGACGTGATGGGGTAGCGCTTGGTCTTCTCCGTGGTGTATGTAGGTCGGCGTCCTGTGGAAGTAACTCCGCCCACAGTGCTGGGATTGAGAATTCTCGGTACCAGTCAGGAACCGGGATAGGCCTCATATTCACGTGTTCGAAAAAGTGGGGGAGATCGGCCGGGGTCTGCAGAAAAAAGGTGCGGCCCTGTACGGTGACGGAAAGACCAAAGGGAAAACGCCACTTGTAGACTATACGCCTTTCTCTGAGTGCAGCCAATATGGGGCGCAGAGCCCTTCTGTGATTCAGTGTTATCTGAGTTAGATCCTGGAATATTTTGATTTCCGCTCCATTTAGTGTGATTTCCTGTTGGTCACGGGCAGGTATGGCTACCTCTTCCTTCAGTTTATAGTCCATAAAGCAGCAGACAATATCTCTCGGTGGGTCCCCCTCTCTCCCCCTGGGTCGCAGAGCTCTGTGAGCCCGCTCGAACTCCACCGGCGCGTCTTGAGGCCTTTCCAGAATATTGTTGACTAAAGACTGCAGGGCAAGAGGGATCTGATTGTGTTCGATGCTTTCGGGGACCCAGAGGATGCGGAGGTTCCTTCTGCGGCCTTTATTATCGAGATCTTCAAGTTTCCTCTGCATATCTATGAGGTGTAAGTGGTATCGGGCGCCATGTTGTTGGAGTTCCTGGATGTCAGCATCGTGACGACGGGTTGCTCTTTCGACTTCCTCAAGTCTATCGTTAACTCCTGTGAGTTCATCCTTAAGGTCAGACACAGCGTCCGACAGTGCTCCCTTGATGTCAGATGGGATTGAAGGTCTGTGACCTTGGGCATCTGGTTTATGAGAGTGAGCAGTGTTTCTTGGTCAGCAGGTTGTTTGTTCTTCTGAGTGCCTTCTGATTGTCTGCGAGCCATGGCGGATGGTGAGGAGTGGGATGTTGAAGTCTCAGGAGCAGATGGGGGTTGTGTGTGGAACAAGTCAGGGAGGTTATGGCCCGGTTGAGAGTATGGGGCGCTAGAGAAGGGTAGTTTTGCCAATTTTGCCCATCACAAAGTCATTCAAGAAGTAGGTTCCCAATAAAAAACACTGCCCTCCCTAAATAATTTTGGCATCCTCACCCGTGTCCGGCCGGGTACGAACTGGAGCCACTTTATGGACTGGCTGCTTCCCTAGGTCCAGGTCTCATTCAGCAGGGGTCCCAGTGTCCATTTCAGTCTGCTTTGGGTAACGGGGGGGTGTTGTGGTCCCCAAAAGAGTTTAGCCAGCTGTTGTGTAGGCAGGTATGGTCTGGATGACCTTTTTGAATGCTGCAGCCTGGTCGCGGGTGAAGCGGCGGGCTAAATTTTCGGGCGTCCCGGGTGGTCGGATGGGACCGTGTAATTTTTAGGCCCGATCTGCAGGGGGGAGTGATAGGGGTCTCTGGGGTCTTGTTTTGAGGTCCAGAGCTGCAGATTGGCGGCAGGATGGTTGTTTAATGCAGCCGCGGCCTAGGCTGCAAATTAAGCCACAGCCTAAATTTATAGCGCCGCGGAAGTCGGACACGGGCGGCCGCGATATTCAGTCCGGGATGTAGGGGAAGGTGCTAGGAAGCCTCCTAGGTGAGTTTAGGGTGCTCACCCGTCCACAGGGAGGTCAGATGCCCTTAGATTGTGTCTGGGAAATCGGAGCTCTCCCAAAACACGTCCGACGTCTTCCAGGTCCAAGCCACGTCCCCTAAAGAGGAGTTTATCTTGTTTTTTTTCGTTTTTATGACTGACTGGTAGGTTACAGTGTCCTGAAAAAAGAGGAGCGGTGGAGAAGGTGCTGGCCTAAGTGATGCATTTTTCAATTTTTTTAGTCCTCGCCACTCAGGGCTGTCAGCTTCCACATAACATCGACAGCATCTGCATCACATGGTGGACGACTATCTAGGGGCAAATACAGAGATGGAGAGCTTTCCAATCAACGATCCACTGGCTTACTGGGTCATGAGAATAGACCACTGGCCATAACTTGCCCAGTATGCAAATGAGCTGCTGGGCTGCCCTGCATCCAGCGTGTTTCCCGAATGGGCATTCAGTGCAGCTGGAGGCTTTGTTACTGATAATAGAATGCATGTAATTTTTTTGGGCTTTATAAATGAAATTATTGCTGCAGCAGCTTCTATATACAGTACAGATGTGCCACTTTAAAGGTAGACTAAGTGGACCCCCCAGGCCCTATATTGAAAGGATTTTATCATTTTTGTGCTTTCACTTTAACCTCCTCCCATCCGCGCCATAGCCGAATGACGGCTACAGCGCGGCTCTAAAATTTCGGGAGGACGTCTATAGACGTCCTCCCATTTGGCTCATGCTGGGCGTGCTCCCGCGGGTGCGAGTGGCGCGCGCACGTGCCGCCGCACGCTGCGGGAGCGTGCCCGCGGGTCGGGCGGACCCAATGTCCGCCGGAGACCCGCGATCTCCTTCCAGAGATCCAATGTAAACACGGCGGTTCCCCGTTCTGTGAGGGGGGTATGACAGATCTACTGATCCCTGTCACTGGGATCAGTTAGATCTGTCATGTCCCTGCCAACCCCGCCCCCCCACAGTTAGAACACAGGGAACATAGTTAACCCCTTCACTGCCCCCTGCAGGTTAACCCCTTCACTGCCAATGACATTTATACAGTAATCAGTGGATATTTACATTTCTGATCGCTGTATAAATGTCATTGGCCCCAAAAAAGTGTCAAAAACGTCCGACATGTCCGCCCCAATATCGCAGTACCCATAAAAATCGCAGATTGCCACCATTACCAGTAAAAAAAAGTAAATAATAAAAACGCCATAAATCAATGTCCATAGTTTGTAGGCGCTATAACTTTTGCGCAACCCAATCAAGAATATATATCGGCCTAAACTGATGAATAATTTCGTTTTTTTATTTTTGGATATTTATTATAGCAAAAAGTAAAAAATATTGTTTTTTTTTTCAAAATTGTCGCTCTTTTTTTGTTTATAGCGGCGATCAGAAATGACACAGAGGGGGTCAAATACCACCAAAAGAAAGCTCTATTTGTGGGAAAAAAAGGACGTCAATTTTGTTTGGGTACAACGTCGCACGACTGCGCAATTAGCATTCAAAAAGCGACATCGCTGAAAACTGAAAATTGGTCCGGGCAGGAGGGGGGTTTAAGTGCCCAGTAAGGAAGTAGTTAAGCATCAATAAATCACTGCTCATTTAGCCATTTGGCGCATGTCCTTCCGCCACCGAGGATTGCAGGGCATTTCTCTTTGCCTCCTGTTGCCTCCTCCTCCTCTACCACCTCCTCATCCGCTCAGCGTAACACCTTCGCCACCAACTTCAGCACATCCAGTGGGAAACGACAGCAGGCTGTTTTAAAACTAATATGTTTGGGGGATAAACCCCACACTGTGCACAGCTGTGGACGGGCATTGAACAACAGACCGATGAGTGGTTGTTGCCACTGAGCCTCAAGCCTGGCCTGGTGGTGTGCGATAATGGGCAAAATCTCGTAGCAGCTCTGGGCCTAGCCGGTTTGACGCACATCCCTTGCCTGGCACATGTGCTGAATTTGGTGGTGCAGAATTTTCTAAAAAACTACCCGGATATGTCAGAGCTGCTGCAGAAAGTGTGGGCCATCTGTGCGCGCTTTTGACGTTCTCACCCTGCTGCTGCTCGCCTGTCTGCGCTGCAGTGGAACTTCAGCCTTCCCGCTCACCGCCTCCTATGTGACATGCCCACAAGGTGGAACTCCACCTTGCACATGCTGGAGAGACTGTGCGAGCAGCAGCAGGCAATAGTGGAGTTTCAGCTGCAGCACGGGTCAGTCACTCTGTGGAACAGCACCACTTCACCACCAACGAGTGGGCCTCCATGCGAGACCTGTGTACCATATTGCGGTGTTTCGCGTACTCCACCAACATGGCCAGTGCCGATGACGCTGTTCTCAGCGTTACTATCCCACTTCTATGTCTCCTTGAAAAAACACTGGCACAGGAGGAAGAGGAGGAGGAAAAGGGGTAATTTCCACGGTTATCAGGCCAGTCATTCACAAGTGGCTCGGAGGGTGGGTTCCTGCACCAGCATAGGCCATGTAAAACATTTTCAAGCCAGGGCACAGTTCTGGAGGATGAGGAGGATGAGGATGATGATGAGGAGGAGGAACCGTGTTCACAGCAGGGTGGCACCCAACACAGCTCCTGGGCATCACTGGAGCGTGGCTGGGGGAATACGGAGGACACAGATGATACACCTCCCACAGAGGTCAGCTTGTCTTTGTCTCTGGGCAGCCTGGCACACATGAGCGACTACATGCTGCAGTGCCTGCACAACGACAGCTGAGTTGCACACATTGTAACTTGTGCTGATTACCGGGTGGCCACCCTGCTGGATCCCCGTTACAAGGACAACGTGCCATCCTTAATTCCCTCACTGGAGAGTGATCGGAAGATGCACGACTACAAGCGCACGCTGGTAGATGCACTGCCGAGGGCATTCCAAAATGACACTGGGGGCTCAGTGGAAGCACAAGGCGAAGGCGGAGGAGGAGGAAGAGGTCACCAACGCAGCTGTGGCACCGCCAGCACCTCAGAAGGCAGGGTTAGCATGGCCGAAATGTGGAAATGTTTTGTCAGCAGCACGCCACAACAAACAGCACCACCAGCTGATAGGCAACGTCTTAGCAGGAGGCAGCATTTCAGCAACATGGTGGAACAGTATGTGTGCACACGCCTACACGTACTGACTGACGGTCTGCCCCATTCAACTTCTGGGTCTCCAAATTGGGCGCATGGCCTGAGCTTGCCCTTTATGCCTTGGAGGTGCTGGCCTGCCCTGCAGCCAGTGTATTGTCTGAACGTGTGTTTAGCACGGCAGGGGGCGTTATCACAGACAAACGCAGCCGCCTGTGCACAGTCAATGTGGACAAGCTAACGTTTATTAAAATGAACCAGGCATGGATCCCACAAGACTTATCTGTACCTTGTGCAGAATAGACATTTAGACCGGCCTCACACAGCCATTGGTATACTGTTTTTTTTTAATATGTCTCAATATTTTGGGGGCTACCTCAATTAGAAAAAAAAAAAACAAACAAAAAACAATGTTGGCTACCTCCTCCTTCTCCACCGCCACTTCCACCTACACCGCCACGGTCACGGCCTACTCAACATCCTACTCCACATCCACCTCCTCCTCCATTTTTTTTTTATGTGATCTTAAGTTATTTCCCTATCCACATTTGTTTGCAGGGCACTTGTCCTACTCTTACCCCCATTTTGCTTCCTTTTGCAGCTCTCTAGCCCTTTCCAGGACTTTTTTATAGCCATTTTTGTGCCCAAAAGTTCGGGTCACCATTGACTTCAATGGGGTTCGGGGTCCGGGGTCAAGTTCGGGTCAAATTCGGTACCGAACCCAAACTTTTTCGCAAAGTTTGACCGAACCCGACGAACCCGTACATCCAGGTGTCCGCTCAACTCTAGTCCTGAGCATTCTATGCATTAAGATAAAAAGTCTTCGATGTTCAGCAGCCGTCCTTGGCCCCCCTAATACTTACCTGAGCCCATCTCTGCCCAGTGATGTCCACGGGTGTCTCGGGCATCCAAGACTCTCCCTCCTGATTGGCTGAGACATAGCAGCGGCATCATTGGCTCCCGCTGCTGTCAATCAATGTCTGTCAGCCAATCAGGAGAGATAAGGTGCGGGGCCAGGCAGCTGCTTCGTGTCTGAATGGACACAGGGAGCTGTGACTCGGCTCGGTTGACCCCATAGCAAAATGCTGCTGTGGGGTCACTCAACGGGAGGGAGGGGCCAGGATCACAGAAGAGGGGCCCAAGAAGAGGTGGATCTGGGCTGCTCTGTGCAAATCCACTGCACAGGGCAGGTACGTATAACATGTTTGTTACTGTTATAGAAAATAAAAACAAGTCTTTATAATCACTTTAATACAGCACGCCTGGCAAGTGCACCTGCTAGTACAGTTAATAGTTTAATTGAGCCAGCTTGGCCCAAATTAATTATTTAAAGGGACATTAAACATGGAGTTAGGCTTTAATAAAGTTGCATGTGGTCTGATATCATTACAGTGTGACATCTTGCTTTCCTGCTATGTATATGGGGCAAAACCGAATGAGTTGGGTTGATATATGATATCTGTAACTAAAGGTTGGAATGGACAATCAGGGTTTATGATGTATGTAATATGTGTTACATCGGTACCATAGACATAAATATGATCGATAGGTATTACTTGGGTGCGGTATTTATCAGATTACAGGCACTCTTGACTTATCCAAAGCTATCAAGTTGAACCAATTGGCGCTCACTTGTCTTTCCATGTAACGTTGCATTGTAAACAGCGATCCTGGTACAAGAAATGTATCATACGAAGACAGCAATAGATTAAATGTATATATTACCCTGGAGGTTCCAGTCTCCTCAGGTCAAAGTTCAGGTGTATTTGCAGAAAAGGAAGGGAATTCATCTTATCATTGTGTATTTATCCTGTGGATACATTATAGCGGGCGCTCCCTAAAGACCTTTTTTCTTTACATCACTTAAAATTCCGCTTGGTAACCATGTTAAAGACACCTAAAGACACCAGTTTTGGGTTTTTCACAATAAGATGTGATTTTCCCGTCTCTCACTCTCTGATGTAATGTAAGTTTAGGAATTCCCTGAAGACCACTTTAGGGGAGTTACAATAAAATGGGCATTTTAAACAGAACTTTGCAGCGAATCTCTTCTCCAGCTCTATACAAATTAATGGGAAATGTGACAGTCGGCTACATTATTAACAATTTATCTTTCTGAATTCCCTACTGTCACGGCTAATGCAGTTTAATCATGATTGACAGTCTGGATGGAGCCGAGAATGGTTTACATAAGTTTATTGGGAAGAGGTTGGGAGATTTGGTGTAATATCGCTTTTTCTTTATTTTGTTATCATTATTTTTTTATGGCGTTTTTTTTTCATCCTGTGGCGTGAACAGTGTAAATTTACTACAGTGAAATACTATGACTAATACCATTGGGACAACAGTCTCTGTACTAGCATTTACTTGTGTCTACAGGATTGATACTCACTAGTTAAAAGTGAACTTGTGCATTGACCATGTAAAAAAATGCAACAGGTTCACTTAGATTTAAACCCAAGAACCGAAATTATATTGCAGCCTTTGAGACCTTTGATGTGGTGGTGCATTAGATTTTTTCCAGAAATTTTTCTCCTTTACTTTCACTTGGTGATCCCACCATTAACACATTTACTGTCCTAGCGTCACAATGCCCACTCAGTGTACTGTATCTAAAAAAAGCGCATTTCTTTCACTCTAGACTACCCCCTCTAAAATACTTTCCCTCATCTCCCTCTGTAGTTTCTAGAAGTGACTTACACAGAACTGGGAACACTGTTTGAGTTTTTTTTAGTGCAGCAGATGCACAGTGCACAGAAAGCTACAAGCTTACTGGATTTCTGGCAGGATCAATAGGTATATTTTTTCACTCTTTAGATAGACATACACCGCTTATAAATGACAAACAAAAATCAATAGGCCTTAAAATTGATCTGGGATAGCCTGTGGTTATGCGTCCTTATTATGGTGGTTCAAAGCACTCAAGAATGATCCCTTCTAAGTGAGTGAGCAGTCAGCTATCACTTTTATAAATTAGCAGTGCAGGAAAGTTGAGAGTCCTCATGAACCAGTTTCTCCATCCATGCTCAGAAGAAAAGGATTACAGGTCACCTCTGTGTGCACACCTCTCTTACCAGCTTGCATGTGACCCCCTATATAAGAGGAGTCAAACACACTTATTAATATTGCCTCCTGAGCCAATCTGTCACCACACATGGACTAATCCGATCTCCAGCCACCAACAAGTCCACACTCCAGCAGCAGGTCATAAAATATATAGAGAGCTCACATAGCGTGATTCCATGAAAACAGTATTGCTTTTATTCAGATAAAGAGTTCACACTCACATTAACAATTAGGCAAGTAATGGTTGTCTGCCAGCAGTTCCTATGGCCGATTCCAGCCACACAGAGTCAATAGCGTGGTCCTCGTGTGTGCATGTATCTCCGCCCCAACCGGTTTTGTCACATATGACGTCATCATGAGGCATTCAATTTTTTCTTATTTTTTTCTGGCTGGAGTTCTGATTTAATGATGCTGATTCAGTGTCTTCTCAATTTTTAGTACAGTTATTCTTAAAAGTTGTCTCTAGCAATCCTTCCCCCTTTCCTCAAGTCTTCCACTTACCTGTCCATGTTCCATGGAGATCTTTGCTGCACAACTACTGGAAGCTACACAATTCTTCCATGGAAAGTCATCTGGCTGGTTTCTCCTTCTTCCCTGCACAAGTGTAAGACTTCAAGAATTGCTGGGGTTGAAGGAGGTCAAACATTTAAAGGGTAATGGTAGTAAAAGTATAGCTATTCTTTAATGCTGTGTCTAGAATACCACTCTATCAGTTAATTTACATAAAAGTAATATCTTAGTCATAAGCAGACTCTGATTTGTTCCCTTTTATATCTGCGAAGCCTTTACTGGAAAGGGCTTTACAGCAAAGTTCCCAGCTTATCTCTCTCTAGGGTCTTAAGCCTCATACACACATGCCGATTATCGTATGACCGCACGTTCAACTTTTGTCCAAACCGGCTGTCGGCGGTTTTGTCTAGCGTACTGACAGTATTCAAGTAATTGTCCAACAAAGGTGAACGCAGTGACATGTTACGAACGTATAAAGAGAAAGTTCAGGTGAATGTGATTTGTGAATTAGGAACACAGGTTTACAAAACCGAACACTTCCTGGATTCCGAGCATGCGTGTACTTCCAACTTTTGTTGGCCAACTTCTAAACACATGAGCCAACAATTGCCCAACGCCTTGGCCAACAAAAGTTTTCTAGTCTTGTCAGCCAACTTCTGTTGGACGACAATTGGAAATCGGCTGTGATGTTGTGTATGTTGTTTTTTTTTTGTTCTCCTTCTACTCCTCCTTTCTCATCTTTTTCTCTCCACCCTAGATATATGATGTTATGTATCTACGTTAATTATTGCTGTTTTTTTATTTGTAGATTGAAGTTTAGTATCTGCTACACTTGAAGTGCAGTCCTGAAGAAGTGGTGTGGCTGCAAAACGCGTAGACTCATCAAGTGATACAAACCATTTGTCTTCAATGGAATTTTTATATTTTTAATGTTTTGTAATTATTGATACATGAGATATTACTTTTTATGATGCTACAATAAATTCATATTTTTATATGCTGTTATGTTTGTGTTAATACTGGTTCTTCATCCTCCAGCACCGTGTCTATATATGTTTAATTACTTCATGTTTGAGTTTTTTGGGGTGATGACCATTTGGTATATGGACCAATTAGCAGAGGGACATACCACCTTTCCCCACATTTTCTTATTGCTGTTTTACAGGAAGACACACATTTAGTCCTTGCGTGCAAGGATGGCTCCATAGGATGCTGCAAGAGAAAGGAGCCATCTGAAACAGGAAACATGTGCCAGCTTTTATGGCACCAGCTTAACCACTAAACCTCCTTTACTGCTACAAGGCGGCTCTCCTGTGCGGAATGACATATATATGTGATTCTGCACTTCCACCTGCAGGGGGCGTGCGTGTGGCACTCAATGTCCTTTGGCACCTGCCAATCATTGACAATACACAGAGAACTAAGATATGCCTATGTAAATAAGGCATATGTCAGTTCTGCAAAGTAGCTGCATACCCAGTAAATTATTAAATCAGCTGCTGAAAGTGCTTAAAGGGTAACTCTACTTTCATGGGAGAAGACTAACAAATAAAAAAAAAATTATATAGCATGTACAATTGCTATACAAGTCATACTGCAACTGAATGTTATTCAAAATTTTTTTTTTTTTTTTAATCTGCAGAGCTGTAATTTTCTGCAAAATGCAACGTAATATGGCTACCTGGAAGCGTTCCATATACAGAACACAGAATAATCTGTATACAGAGCCCCAGATATGTAATTTCCTGCTTGTGTGATTGGCTCACTGGTTTTCCCAGAAGTCTGCACAAAGACACAAGTCAGATTTTAGACATCACCTGCAACAACAAAAATTATTTTTGGTGAGCTAGTCCCAAGGGGAAATCATGTCTAAAGGGATGCACACCCTGTCACTTTCCTCATTAGAACCCTGAAGGTGAAGCATCTGATTGATAATTATAAAATCACTCCTATTAGATTCACTTTTCAAATGGTCACAGAGAAGCAAACAGCTATTTCTTCAGAAGAAAAAAAGGTAGGAATCTGCAACAATGCTTGTTAAAATCCCTGCAATGTACATAGATCACCAATAGGGGAATGTTTTTTCTCAACACAAAGTGGAGCTACTCTTTAAAAACTGAGGCTTTAATATCAGTTTAAAGTGGAAGTAAAGGCATTTTTTAAGGTTCTAACAGGCAAGGTATTTATGACAGAACCCTATTGGTCTCTTCTGCAATAAATGCATCCTCCTGTCTGTCAGCCATCATGTACACTGATCAGCGCAATTTAGGGGCCCTACCTGTGACGTGGGGATGTGACTACCGTGCGCATGCACAGGGGTAACGTCATCACCACCCGCCCATCCGACGGATGAAGGCACAAAACCTGTAAAGAAGACGGAAGCACCGGGGCCAAGTAGATCAATCCCACTGCAGTGCTGGAAAGTGCTTAACCATTTCAATACTGGGCAGTTTTACCCCCTTCCTGTCCAGGACCATTTTCAGCTTTCAGTGCTGTCACACTTCGAATGACAATTGCGCGGTCATGCACCACTGTACCCAAATGTCATTTTTTATATAATTTTGTTCACACAACTAGAGCTTTCTTTTGGTTGTATTTAATCACCACTGGGTTTTTTATTTTTTGCTAAATAAATGAAAAAAGACTGAAAATCTTGGAAAAAAAACACAATTTCTTTATTTCTGTTATAAAATTTTGCAAATAAATAATTGTTCTTCATAAATTTAGCCCAAAATGTATTCTGCTATATTTCTTTGGTGAAAATAGCCCAAATCAGTTTATATTATGTAGTCTGTAGAAAAGTTATAGAGTCTACATATACTATGGTATATATTTGAAAATTGATCATTCCTGATGTACTGATGGCCTATCTCATTTCTTGAGGCCCAAAAATGCCAGGACAGCACAGATATCCCCCCAAATGACCTTTTTGGAAAGTAGATAGTCCAAGGTATTTAATAGGAGGCATGGCAGGTTTTTGAAGATCCCACTGCAGCGCTGGGGGGCACCTTTTGACAGGTAAGTGTGCCATAATGTTCTAATATGCTGTGCATACTAGCACATTATGACATAACCCACCTAGCGGGCCCTAAAACTAAATTATATAGAGGAGATTACTACCACTTTAAGCCTGTTCATATAACAGTTAAAGTTAAAAAAAATGTTAGAACAAGTAAAAGGGCATCTAATGTACTTCGGAATATAACACATTTTCAAACTAGACTTCTAAAAAAAATATGTTGACACGCATTACTTTATTTCTTGAATTTTTGAGATGCAAAAACAAACATTCATGTATAGAAAACATTCACTTTCTAATTTATTCTTTATTGTTTCGACATTCGCTCCCAGTTTTCCAAACAATCATAACCCTTGGAGTAATCCTCAAGTTCCCAGCCCCGCTCTCTGATATTTAAACCTTAACAGTTAAAGCAAAAGAAAGAAAAAAAGGAATAAAAATTGACCCATTGCCAAACCTTTTTATCCGCTTAGCTCTTACCCTGTTCTGACCTTGTATCGTCTGCAGTCAAAGTACAGCAAAAGGTCTGAAGTCGAGAGACTCGCGGCGAGCGCATTATAGACCTAATTGTCTGTTTTCTACAAGTTACAGTTATTGGCACCTGCCATTATTCCATCGCGCCGGCTGTCACCCAGCACAACAATCCGGCATGCGCTAATTGCAATGGCCTTTTCATCAAGGAAGATCATAGACAGTAGCTGGCTAGATGAGCCTGGCTCCTTGACTATGATTGGCCTGTCATATTGTTATGATTGTTTCAAGTTTACAGCATTTAGCAGCTCGCCTTTTGAACCTCTCTTTGTACCTGAATAATATAACCTGGCTGCCCCTATCATTTAAGAGGCTACTATGGCTTTTCAAAGTTCAGCGGCGCACAATTGCAAGAAGGCAACCGGTCTCTGACAAAAGATCAATATTGTCCTTCCGAATGCTGGAGTCAAGCTGCTGCTTCTGTCAGTGGAATGCAGGCTGTAATTGGATCATAGATGCAGCAAGTCATCTGACTTTGCCTTCAGCTCTGTCCCAGCTGTCACATGTCATCCCATTGTACAGCTGTCACTGCAGGAGGGGATGTGGCTCTTTTCTCTCTTCTCTCCCTGATGCAAATGTCCACTTAGTGGATGAATATTGGAAATATTAGACACCTCTTTATGCCTTTATGCAAAGCAAAAAAAGAAAAAAAAAACAGTGTGTCATCTGTGAATTTCATGGAAATAAGTTGCAAATGATTTACTCCATAAAAGTGTATTGAAGCCTGAAAAATGAGAAATGATGCAGTTTGGGTTATTTAAAAATGTAATATTAGGTTGGATAAACAAGAGAAAAAAAATTAAGTTTTATTTCAAGCATCAAAAAGTAGCTTAGGCTATTTTGAAATTTAAATAGTCACATTGGCTTGTATAGTTCAAAAGAGTCTCAATAAATATAAAATAAAAAATATGTGTTTTATAGCTAATCTTTAATTATCCAAAATGACATTTAAATATAAAAAAGCTATTTCAATACGATAAGACATATAACCACATTGGCATGCTTTTTTGGTATTAGGTTTTCAAATTATGCAATCAGGAACTCCAAATGGTACATTTTCAGCTTTTTTAAATACGTAACATTTGAAATTTTTTAAATAATGTTTTTGATACACTACAAAAGTTTTGATTTTTTTTGACTATTTTATTAAAAGACCATCAAAGGATAAAAAGCATACTAAACAAAATAAATGATCATTACATTAATACATAATAATACATTTGGCCTTTACTTATATTTACTTTTATTGTCTAGATTTTATCATCTTAAACATATTTATTATACGCTGTATAGCAGGGCCTTTTTTATTATATTTTTTGGTATTTTTATAAGAGAAACATCTTCTTTTACTCAGCGGGATATATCATATTATTTGGCTGGTTCACCCTCACTGCTTCTGAGCTCCTGGAAAATGCTCTGTGCATTCTGAAGATTCTCTCCATGAGAATACTTTCTCTTAAGCTGTCACTTTGATAAAGGAACACTGATACTTTTACCCTTTTTTAATGTTTCTATTATATTATCGCTATGTTATTTTAGTGTTTTCGGCATTGTTCTTCTATCATCTGGATGACTGCTTTTGCCCATTTTGGTCCTACACACCTTAAGAATATTATAGCAAAATAACAGCATTTGCTGGACCAGTGAGTGAGGATGGTGACCCTTATTTCAAAAGAATAACCCCAAAGTTCAGTGAACTTCCATGGAAAGCAGTGGACCCAGTAATACGGTCCATATTATACGCTTGAGCCTTAAATGTACTGTGGGGACAATACATTATAATGCCACGTTATGTTCTTACACTCCAAAGCTTGCTGGATTTTAGGGCAGTTTTATAAAGTAACAAATTGTTGTTTTTTTTGTTTTTGTTTTCAGAATCACATTGCGTTTAACATTAGCAGAATGTATAAAGACATTTTTTTTAATCAGAATAAAGTTTATTAACAACTTTTTGTTTTTTGAAAAACGTTTTATTTGTGCATAAGGGTAACATACAAAAAGCTTGAACATTGGTTGTACAGTGTAAAATATAGGAGAAAAAATAAAATAACAACTGTAAGATAGTAAATTATGCATAGACCTTAAAGAAATGGGTCTGATCCCAGCTCATACATCAAGATATATGGTGCTCGACTGTAGGGCAGTTCATGAGTTATACAATAGAGTAATTCCTGGATTTCTGTATTGTTTGGGCAGATAATGATGGCCTATGTTGAGTATCTTTTTGTAAGATGGGTAATCAATTTGAGTCTAATAGGGGAGGGATCAGGGCCAGCAGTTAGGAGGGGTTGGTAGTGTGTTTGATACATACAGAGTAAACCCCTCACATTTTTGTAAATATTCTATTATATCTTTTCATGTGACAACACTGAAGAAATGACACTTTGCTGCAATGTAAAGTAGTGAGTGTACAGCTTGTATAACAGTGCAAATTTGCTGTCCCCTCAAAATAACTCAACACACAGCCATTAATGTCTAAATCACTGGCAACAAAAGTGAGTACACCCCTGAGTGAAAATGTCCAAAATGGGCCTAATTAGCTATTTTCTCTTCCCAGTGTCATGTGACTCATTAGTGCTACGAGGTCTCAGGTGCGAATGGGGAGCAGGTGTGTTAAATTTGGTGTTATCGCTCTCACTCTCTCATATTGGTCACTGGAAGTTCAACATGGCACCTCATGGCAAACAACTCTCTTAAGATCTGAAAAAAAGAATTGTTGCTCTACATAAAGATGGCCTAGACTTTAAGAAGATTGTCAAGACCCTGAAACTGAGCTGCAGCATGGTGGCCAAGACCGTACAGTGGTTCCACTCAGAGAAGAATTTCAGATCCGGTAGAAATACATCTCGTTGTTAAGAAAAAAAGTCTAGAATTCTCTCAACAAACGGTACTCCACGG
>BLSH010047373.1:1486801-1512224 GCA_018402905.1 Glandirana rugosa | reverse complement strand
ATACATCCGATTCCTGTGCATCCTTCTTTTTGGTCTGATGTGTACATTTATATACAAAAAGTATGTTTTACTACCAAAACTGTTACGCTGCACTAAAATTTGAATACTTCCTTTATATTACTGCATTTGATATATTGAAAAATCAACGTAAAGAAAACACAGAGGTCAAAAAAGCACTTGGCTTGTTTAGCCAATCATTTTCTGCACATTAGATATTTGTGGTCCATGAAACTGGGGCTGTGGCAGGGACGTGTCCTTAGCCTACATAAAGTGTGCTAAAAGGTATCATTTCAGAAAGTTGGGAAACATGTATCTTGGCACTTGTGTTTCTATATACTAACAACTGCCGTAGCAGGTTAAAAGAGCCAGGATCTGCGTCAGAAGGGTTTTCATGCAGCAGCTCTAACATTGCAATATTTACATATAAACACAATAAGCTGGCTGGGTACAGATAGTAAACCTCTCAAATACTACAGCTGCTGACACAAAATTGCTGGACAAACAATTTAAAAACAAACCTCCACATAACAGGGTACAATGTGTAAAAGAGTCCCAACTGAATTCAATCCCCTCCAAAGCTGAAACACCAAATTGAGGAATATAGCTGAAATCATAGAGCTTTAGAAGGAAAGATACAGCCATCAGCCCACCCGATACCCCCACCATCAGGCTTGGACCCCCTCACAGGAAGGTCAAGCATACAGTTATAATCAGGTCCTGGACAGGAATCTTATCGGGATGGTCCGCCACACTCCTTCTTCGGGCCCACACACCCATACATATCCCATACATCATAAGGAAAAAAAGAACACACCTCATTGTGTAATATTATGAACCCAATTTATTTCAGTCAAAAATATTGCACTCACTTCAGTTTAAATTATAACCACACGTAGTCAAACAATCCAGCGTTTCCAACCAGAAAGATGGCGCCACGTCCCAATGCGCAATGACATCACTCACCACAGCTCCTCCTTTGGAAGTTTTTATAGCACTGCACCTGCATAGACTTTTTGATCACTACGTATTTGTTACACACACTACGAGGAAAGTTCGCCTAGTCCCCTTATGCGCAGGATTGTTTTTTTGTTATAGCACTGCACCTGTTTTCCTTAAGTTGCAACATTTTTTATTTTCTGCTTTGATGCAAACTGGTTGATTTCCTTTAAACACTTGAAGATAGCTACACCAAAATAAATGGATGGGAGTACAATGAATACTGAGTAACCATAAAGCACATCTTAAGTTAAAAAAAGAACAGACTTTGTATGTTGCCACATATAATCCAAAAATAGAGGAGGTGAGTACTGGACTTTTATATAAAATACAATTCAAGGATCATTAAAATCAGTATAAAAACTTCAAACACTTGTAGTGAGTGTCAAACTGTATTCCCCAATAGAATAGCAATGCACTCGACCAGAAACATTGAAATAATGTGTCAGGGCTAACACAGCTGTTGATTGAACCTCCAAGGGCAGTCCATAGCTCATATAATTAAATATATTCTTAAGTGACCACAAGGAAAAATCCTAAAGTCCAGCCAACATATATGACTTCACTGGTCCCATGTGAATGGCAGCCATGGCTTCCCTTGGGGCTTCTCCAGACCGCTGTGTTAGCCCTGACAGACTATTCCCATGTTTCTGGTATGGCTTGGCTCCCTCATATTTTGGCAAAATGCGTAGAGATCAAGATTGACACTTGGATTCTCCATACTATCTGGCCCAGTACAGTTTTGGAAACCTGTTGCTCATTTTGAATGTACATATGTTGGGGCTAAATTTGTATGGGTCAAGTGCATTTCTATCCTGATGGGGAATTCAGTTTAACTCTCACTACAAGTGTTTGACATTTTTATACTGATTTTAAAGATTTTTGAATTGGGGATAAATTTTTATATAAAATTCCAGTACCCACTTCCTTTATTTTAGGGTCATATGTGGCAACCTATAAATTCCGTTCTTCTTTCTTGTTTGGTTTTGGTATTTTTTGGATGCGGTGCCACGTCAACAATCTGCCCTTCATTTTGTGTTACATGTTATACTAAAAGCTGACTCAGATTCACCTTTCCTTGATTTACCTTTCCTTGTGCATAATATAGGCACCTGATTCCCTTAAATACTTATTATTTTTATTATTATTATTATTATAATTATACAGGATTTATATAGCACCAGCAGTTTACACAGTGCTTTAAAATGTAAAAAGGAGACAATACAGTTACAATACAATAAAATACAAGAGGATTAAGATGGCCCTGCTCAGAAGAGCTTACAATCTACTTATCTCTCTTTTAGAGTAGGGTCTCCTGTAGTCCATGCTGCTCCTGACCTTCATGTTTTTGTTGTGGTCAGGGACAAAATCTAGTGGAGACAAAGGCTCTGAATGGCTACCATAGAACCCACCATTGGCAAAAATTAATGTTGACGTGATGTGTGACCAATTGAAAAGCTATTGGGGCTGGCATGTTAATTCTTTTTGAATCATTTTAATAAAGTTGCTCAGGAGAGTACACTTTTATAGAATCATACACATGTAAATCAAATAAAGAAAGGAGAGGGTAACACCAATGAGCTTAAGTATTTAATGAGGTTGTAAACCTTCCTTTACCCTTTGTACCTATAGGTAAGCCTAGAATAATGCTTACCTATAGGTACAGTAAATATCTCCTATACATGCCCCGTTTAGGAGATATTTACAGTATACTGTGCTGATGATGTCATAGGCGCATGCGCTCTGAAGAAACGGGCACCCATGCTGTTTCTTCAGTAACGAGTGCCATGACCGGCGGCTCCCGCGCGCATGCGCGGATGTGACGTCAACAAACCGCACATGTCTAGAGGGGAGCTATGAGTGAGCAGGTAGGTAATCATTGGTTGGAGGAGGTATATAGTAGAAAGGATTGGGGGAAGATTAATAGATCAACAAGGGGTGAGAATGGATACACTTAAAAATTAAGAAGGAAAGGGGAGGGAAAGAAGGATGAACAGGAAGAAGAATAATAGGAGAGAGGGAGAGGGAGGGAATAGAGTAAGTGAATTAATGTGAAGGATTTTGAGTTACCAAAAGTTAAACGTTCAGCAGGGATTGGTCAAAGTTTGTGAACAAATAGTGTACAATCCAGAGGTCCAGTCCGTTATGAAACTTAGGTTATCTCAAAGTAAATAGCAGTCAGTGACCATGCTGGACTGGTTCAGATGGCAACAATTGTCTTTTGCATTTTACAAGCCAGCATTTGCCATCACAAAGAAATCTGGTACTACCATTGAGTTTATCCATCTCCATCAGCATGTACCAGCAGCCCTGAAGAAGGGGGAGGCAGTTCCCCCAAAATGTGTTGGCTCAACCTGTACATTTGCATGCTTTTAATAAATGAAATAAATAAATAAATAATAAATCTACCACCAAGCATTGCATTTTTTGGACACTGAGCAGTGGGCACTCCATCTTTCTCATTCATGCAAGCAGTCTCTGGACTAATGTGAGGTGTATCCTGGCACAGCACAGGCTACACATGTTGAAGCTTGGTACCAGTGCTTCAAAAACTTCACATAGAGGTGGCTATCCATATATCTTTACCAAAAATATTTTTATAAGGGAAGAAAGAAGAATTTATCACATAAGAGAACATTTAGATGTTGGACTTTTATTGACTTTGGGGATCTGCATTACATTTTTGCACAAAGCACATGTTTTTTGGGGGTGTGTGACTTTTTGGAAGCTCTGGACAGAAGGACAAGAATCTCCAGCAGCTGGGGGATTGGGAATAAATGAATTGTCTCTACCTGAGCACTAAGAAATCTATACTAGATTAAGGGCCAGTTCACACCAGGTTTCGCGCTCAAGCACATTGTCGTTGCGATCTGTTGCAGGTGCCAATATATTGTTAGTGGCACCCCAAAAGCAAATCACAAACACAGTGGAGTTGATTACAAGCACTCTGCAAGTGCAGTTGCTCCAGAGCTTAGTAAATAAGTTAAAGCTTTACTTTGCAAAGAATACCAAATCACATGCAAGGAAAATAAAAAAACATGCATTTTTGCACGTAATTGGATGATGAAAGTCAGCAGAGGTCCTGCTCATTTACCAAGCTCTGGAGTAACTAATCTTACAGTGTGCAACTGCACTATGCAAAGTCTATTCGTCTTTAGTAAATCAACCCCAGTGTGTTTGCCATGGGATTTGGTGTGGTGTGGTTTTAAAAGTAGTTCATGTGCTACTTTTTCTGAATTCTGGTATGATTTGCAGCCCATTCAAATGAATGGGCTACACAATCATAGCACACAGAAAACAGAGGAATTGCACAGGAATGTGGCATGCATTCCTGTGTGATCCCAGTGTCAAAGGGCCCTCATTGAGAATTCAAGAGCCAATTATCTCAGTCTAAGAGCCAGCAGGAAATTATTAAGAGCTGGTAAACCTACTCTGTTATCAACATCAATAAAAAATGCTTAAGGACAACTGTACCCTTAGTACAAGTTGTCCTTTAATAAATTCTCCCACTCCTTAAGTACAATTTACCTAGATACATACTTACATTCCTCCTCGTTCCAGCCATTTTGACTGTTCAGTAGACATGTGAAATTTGTTTTCTTCTGAATTCGGTTTTTAACAAATTTTTCGAAATTCGGCAATTCGGACGAATCCGAATTATGAATTTACGAATTTATTTTTTTCAAATTTGCAAATTCTGTAATTCGAAAACCAGTAAGTCCGAAAAATTGGAAATTCGGAAATTCAGTAATCGGAAAAGCCGAAATTAGAAAATTCAGAAATCTGAAAATTCGAAAATCTGATAATTTGAAAACCGTACATAATAACTAACTAATAATAACTTAACTATTTTACTAACTATTAAATTATATGTATTGGAATTTCCTTGAAAATTTGTCTGTTAGTGATAAATTTAGTATTTAAGTTCACTAACAGCCAAATTTCAATGGAAATTCCAATACCTATAATTTAATAGTTATTTATTAGTTAGTTATTATTTCAAATTTTCTTTCTTATTTTTGAATTTCCGAACGTCGAATTTCTGATGTTCCAACTTTTCAAATTTTCATTTTTTTTACTTCCAAATTTCCGAGTTTTTGAATTTCGGCATTTTTGAAAAAAACAAAAAAACAAATGGAATGAAAATTTTGTTCCACTGGACTGCTGGAGCAAGGCATGTGTACGACTCTTCCATTGGAATGAATGGATCTATGGCGCGCATACTCACTAGAAAGAGAACCAGGTGAGGACAACTTCATAGTATAGGCTGTGTGGGTGTGTCACCCGGAACGGCTGCACAGTGAAGATTGCTGGAACAGGGAGAAAAGCGTTGCATGGCAAATTTTGATTCGCTAAAATAAAAATTGTCGAACAGTGCTCTGCGCCTTGAGCACAATGTAAACAAGCCAATTAGAGCCTCAGGCTCCAATCAAATGCTTGTTAAACATTGACGGACCTAATATACTTCTATTACTCCGGAGCTCTGCAGTGCACTGCACACATAGAATGATTTATTTTTAAATAAACCATAATATGACTAGCATTTTATAACTTTAAGATGTTAAAAAATGTTAGTCATATTATCATTTATTTAAAAATAAATCGTTCTATAAATCGCTTCCCTATTGATCAAAACTCTGGGGGGGCAGCATCCCTGCACCCCTTATGGACTAGCCGCCACTGCTCTTAACCCTCTTTTATTGAATTATATTATTGCACATCTGTCTCCCTTTATATTGTAAAGCACTGCGGAAACTGTTGGTGCTATATAAATCCTGAATAATAATAATAAGGTAAGTATGCAACCAGGTGGGCTGCACTCAGGGTGGTAGACAGATTCATTAAATGAAAACCTACACTAAGGGTGCATTTGCCCCTTAAAAACAATTAATCAACTTTATCAGGTTGGCTACCATTGGGAAAGTTTTTAAGGGAAGCCTGATTTTGTTTTGTTTTTTTTCTATTTGTCATCATATTTGGCAGTGCTGAGTGCCTGCAATGAATGGCAATTTACAAACTCATGCCTACATGTACATGTGCAAGATAGATGGAGAAATTGCTGTGAGCATTCAGATCTTTTCTGATTTTTACAGCTGTCACCTCAGAATCACTAGGGTCATAGATGCAGTTGCAGAAACAAAGAAGTTCACAGGTTTAACGAGGCCATCTAATCAGTGAAAAGCTTTTCGGAGTCCCCAGAAATATGTGCACAGGAACATCTACACGTAACAAATCTACAACAGATACCAGAGCTGACAAAGACGGGCATAATTTATGCAAGTTGTGGCAAGGAAATTATTATCTTATGATTTTTTGGCCCTAAGAAGACCGCAGGAAGCCATCAATGCAGTAGACCTTCTGACACCATCGAATTGATGGAGGACAGGAGAGAAATCTATTTAAGAAAGAAAAAAATGCCCACTGTCTTTAGTAATAATTGTAAAATACAATATAATACAATATATATACAATATTAATACATATACCGTAAGTGCTTACAAAGTGCAGGGATTTTTTGAAAGTGTAACTTCAGGCAAATAGCTAAACATGCAGAATAATATACATATATTGGAGCAGTTTTACTTTCCAACATATTTGTAATTCTGTTTAGTTCTGAGATTAACACAGCTTAACCAGGTAGCTGACACACAATTCTATGCTACAGTTATTCACAATAGAAATAATATAGCGGTAGCTTCTCTCCACCCCCAGCCTGCTGATTTTATAGTGAAGGAGCAGTAGAAGGTCAATGAAGTCATCACTCATTTTTCTTGTCCCCTCTACAAGTTAAATGTTTTCAAATTGCCCCAGAATCCCTCTGTTGGTTTGTGTATTTGATACATCAGATAGATTACAGTTCCAAATTCCTTAGCTACCCCCTGATAAACACTGAGCTTTAAAAACTGAAGATCTTTTAAAAACACAATGGACAAGTATGCATATTGTGAACAGAAGATGGAATTTTATTTGTTTTTCATAGCAGGTTGCATTAAATAGAGGCTACAATTACATATAGTACAAGTTTCCTAAAAAATGAATTAACCTGAAGTTCAAATTGTGAATCACTGCTGCAACTGGAAAGAGAACATGTTACTATTTATGGGCTTCTTTGCAAACAAATTGGCACACATAGTCATTAAATGTATGTAGCCTCCTTGTTCTGAACAGGGGCTACTAGCATAAATCTAGTTTTTGGCTGGGTGGTAGCTTGGGTCGCCAGTAGGTGTCACTGGTGCCACTGTACATATTATGAGATTTCAATTGTGCACACATGGCTTGCCAAAACCTGGACACAAACTGAATACCCCTTTCTGAGATGATAACCTTGGGTAGCTCATGTAAGCAAAAGATCTCCTGAGCAAAAATGGAAGCCAGTTCTTTGGATGTGGGCAACTTCTTAAGTGGAATACAATGAGACATTTTCGAGAACCGGTCAACCACCATAAGGATAACTGTGTTGCCCTGAGAGTTGGGTAACTCCACAATAAAATCCATAGACAGGTGGGTCCAAGGCCTCTCTCCATTGGGTATGGGTTGTAGGACACCCACTGGAACGTGTCATGGTGTCTTGCTCTGAGCACACACGGAACAAGCAGCTTAGTGTCAAGAATTCTGTCACCCAAAGGTGAAGTGAGACTGGTACGGACTGTAGCCAGAATACGATCAGTAGGTATCACAGGATCAGGAACTGACTCCATCTTGGAAGCATAGGAAAACTATCAGCCCTTACATTCTTAGTACTGGGTAAGAATGAGACTATGTAATTGAAGCTTGATTTCTATCATTGTTCCATTTCTAAAGCAGCTTCTTATCTGAGGGGAGCTGCCCCCCAATATACATATGTGTATGTGCCCTTAGTGGGTACACATGCATACACATTTTCATTCCAATATATATTTTTTGAGCACTATTTCCCTCTATCAGAGGAGGCGCTGTTTATTTGTTTGAATAAGGATTTATGGATGAATCCTCGAGAAAGTGCATCGGCAACATACTCCTCGATGGCTTTGTCCTCCGAGACAGACAAAGGGTAAACCCGGCCACAAGGGAGTATGGCAACAGGTTGAAGGTCAATTGCGCAATTATACAACCGGTGTGGAGGCAAACTACCCACTTGACCTTTGTCTAAGATATCACTAAATTTGCGGTACTCCTCCGGCAGGAAGGAGATTGAAGAGGTACACAAGACCTTAGCTACTTTCTGAAAACATTTCTTACTGCATTGTGGCAACCAGGAAAGAACCTCAGCACAAAGCCAATCAAAAGAAGGATTGTGCCTCTGTAACCAGGGATAACCCATAACCACAGGGAAATGAGGTGAGTAAATGGGTTGGAATTGGATTATCTCATGGTGAAGAGCCCCTACAGCCATGGTCAACGGAGCAGTCTCGTGAGTCACATGGGTGGGCTGTAGAGGTTTCCCATCAATGGCCTCAATTGCAAGTGGAGTGGCACGAAGCTGCAGCGGAATCGAGTGCTTAGACACATCTATGAACAGGCCTGCAGCCCCAGAGTCGATTAGAGCCTGTATCTCAATGGATGACTCAAACCAAGAAACGGTAACCGGAACCAGGGGCTTATCCTTCAGGAAAACTGGAAACATAACAACGCCACCTAAGGTCTATCGCCTACAGAACCTCAGGTGCAAGCGTTTCCCAGACAAGTAGGACAAGCCTTTAGGAAGTGACCTGCTTGGTCACATTAAAGGCACAATCTCTCTCTCCTCCTAAAGTCCCTTTCATCTGCAGAGAGTTGTGTGAAGCCCAACTGAATGGGTTCTACTTCACTGGCAGACTTGGTACCAGGAGGTATGAGAGGTGAGGGAGGCAAGGGTGGGATTGCAAAGCTCAAAGCCAAATGTACAGTGCTCCTTAAAGGAAGGTCTCTCTCGGTGTCTGCAGTCAATGAGAATGGCTAACATGATCAACTTCTCCAGCTCAGTGGGTATGTCTCGGAATAATATCTCATCTTTGATGGTATCCAAGAGACCATGAGAAAAAGCAGCCATGAGGGCCTCATTGTTCCAAGTAACCTCTGCTGCCAGAGTACGGAATTCAATCGTAATCGGCAACAGTTCTCGTACAGCAATGGACATGAGGCTCTTGGCAGCAGAAGTGGAGCATGCGGCAACATCAAATACCCTTTTAAAGGAAGCCACAAACTCTTGGTAACTCAGGGCGGCAGGGTTTTGTGTCTCCCACAGAGGGTCTGCCCAGGCCAAGGTTCTCTCAGATAGCAAAGAAATCATGACGCCTACTTTGCTTCTATCCGTGGGTTAGCCTGGGGCAGCATCTCAAAGTAGATCCCAACCTGGTTGAGAAACCCTCTGTATTGAACTGGATCCCCCCAAATCGCTGAGGAAGCGGAGTGGAACCAGACATATCTCTTATAGAGCTAATATTCGAGGCGGGTGCCTGCACAGAGACTGGAGCAGCAGCAGGGATGGCCTGCAACACAGGTTGTACCGGAACAGCCACAGTGGAAGGATCCAGGTGAGCAGTGCGAATTAGGAGCATCTGTAACGCTATGGCAAACTGATCCATGCAGTGATCCTGCTCATCCAATCTAGAAAAAATATTACCAGCAAGTGGATTGCCTGCATCTTCTGAATTCATGGCCTTCGGCTACTGTCAGGAACCATGAATCAGACTGAGACAGTGGTGCAGTAAAAATCACACTTTTTAATAAAATGGTAAAATGGCAGAAACAGAGCAAACGTAGTTGAAACTTAGCCAGGGTTCAGTAACCAGAGCGTGTAGTTGGAACAAGCCAGTGAAACAGGGATCCAGAGATCAGCATAGTAGAGGCAGCAAACAGGATCAGGAACCAGATGGGAAGTCAGCCAAGCAAAGTCTTTAACAGAAAAACACAGCAGAGAGTATTCAGAGAGTATTCGGATATGTTGACCAGGCAAAGGCACAGGAGATCTGATTAGGCAGTTTAAATAGCCAGCAGGAGATGAAGACCAGGTGAGTCACTCTGGAATGAAGAGCACTGGCAATAAACCAACAGCTGAGCACTAGAGCTCTGAGAAGGAAAGGTAAAGTCCAGCCTGACACTCCCTCACTTGCACAACCACCACCCCCCGGGGGAGATGGGCAGGAAGGCAGCGATTGGATGGTGGGCCGTGATCGTAGGTGGTGCACGCTCCCAGAAGCTGCCCCTGGCCCCCTCACTAGCACCCCTCCTCCCGAATGGGTCACACGAGAAGGCAGCCATCCATGTCCTTAGCTTGGGAGGTGGTGCTAAATCCAGCGTAGGTATCCTGGAAGCTGCCCCTCAACCCCTCTACCTGTTGCAGTTTGCAATGGGAAGAGCTGGGTCGTTGTTTCTCCTCCAGGCTGAACAGGAAGTGAGTCCTGAGATCTGATTGGCCAGGAGTTCTAAGAATCCCTGGCCAATCGGGTCTCAGGACCTGCTTCCTAATTGGCCAAGAGAAGAGGCAGGAAGACATTAGCGAATATCTAGTAGTTGAGGAGATAGGTGGCTTGCCATATATACATAATCCAATGTTCACATTGGCATCATCCCTAAAGTAATTGCAAATCATAATGGAGTAACCTGAGGTGGGACATTAAATATGCCAAATGAGAACATACAACTGCAAACATTAGTAAAATATCATATAGATTTTATTGTACTGTAGTTTAACAAATCCATAAAATATGTTGAAAACATATCATTAAGAAGGACATAAGTACAAATTATAAACCCTTAGAGATCATGGATCGTCACATGCACATGTCAGATGGTCTACGCGTTATGCGGGTTCCCACACTCCTTCAGGACCAAGCATGTAAGATACACGCAGGTTGTTGTACTCAGTATCCAACTAATGCGATAGCAGAGGGGACACTACACTCATTTTGCAGTCGTATGTTGTCATTTGGCATATTTAAGTTCCCACCTCAGGTTACTCCATTATGATTTGCAATTTGCGAATATTAATTTGCTATTGTCACACAACTGGGTTCTGCACCCTGAGCCCACCCTTTTTAGAAGCCAATTAGATCCTCAGGCTCTAATGATGTGCTTCAAAAAATAACAAAAAATCCTATTGAAATCCATGCATCCGGCACCCTGCATGTAGATTATGGGCCTTATGCACTTAGGGGCTAAAAACGAACATATCATGCAAGCTAGGGGGAGTAAAACTGAGTGAGTCAATGGTGCAATGGTGGAGAAGGATCTGGGTGTTCTGGTCGATTAACTTTATAATAGCATGTAATGCTAAGCTGCAGCTTATGGCATTAGCAAGATATGTTGAGGTATAGACTAGTGATGGGGTACTCTACCCAGGTCAATTTTCCAAAGGATCAGCAAATTTTCAAAATTCAGTGAACGCGGATTTGGAGGTAAGCCCATTGTCTATGGGACTATAGGGGAAGGGGGTTGGGGCTAATTAGCAAACTACAATAAAAAAGACTGCTGAACACTGCTATGGGAGATGCATCAAAGCAAAAAAAAAAAAAAAAAATATATATATATATATATATGTATATATCATACAGCAGGGAGTGGATCTTTTCATATGATTTTTGAGGGCAATATTGAACATGCACAAATCATTTAAAGCAGAACTAAAATGTACCTGAGTACCACAAAATAAAACTCTGTTTAATACATTAGCAATATTCAAAGCAAACTCACCCTTCCATCAAGTCTACATGCATTATTGTATTGAGAAATCACTTTGAAAACCACCCCTAGCCTATCTAACAGTGGCCATCTTGAGTAAGGGCAGATGATTCATGTAACATTTACTTCCTGGAATCCACCTGACCCCTCCCCTCCTCCAAATGAAAGAAAAAAAATGCCAATGAAGACTCCTGGGAAGTATGACATCATTTTGGGCCAGGCCAGGAACCCCAAAGCAACTGATAAAATGTAAAAAAAAGTTTAAAAACAAGTAAATATAATATACGTTCCTATCTATTTACGAATGCTAGCAGCATAAGGATTCATAACAATTAATGCTGAAGGAGAGCATTTAGATCTGCTTTAACCACTTGCCGACCGCAGACCGGCGTCTGATGGTGACAATGTGGCTCGTTATCACAAACCGCCGTCATATGACAGCGGCTGCGATAACTAGTACTGTGGGGGGCCAGGGAGCGGGTACGGCGGCTACCCACGATGCCCCCCCCCTGCAGTGAGAGAATAGAGGTCCGTGTAAGTAATGGTCCCAAAAAAGTGTCAAAATGGTCCAACATGTCCGCCGCAATATCGTAGTACTGCTAAAAATAGCAGATCGCCGCCATTACTAGTAAAAAATAAAAAAAATATAAAACCCCCAGAAACGAATTCTCATCATCCGTAAATGCGGCAACTTTTGCGCAAACCAATCAATAAATGCAGATTGCAATTTTTTTAACCAAAAATATGAGGAAGAATATAAATCGGCCAAAACCGATGGAAAAAAATGTTTTTTTATATATTTTTTTGGATTTGTATTTTAGCAAAAAGTAAGAAATATTGTTTTTTTTGCAAAATTGTCACTCTTTTTTTATTTATATCCACGATCAGAAATGACACAGAGGGGATCAAATACCACCATATGAAAGCTCTATTTGTGGGAAAAAAAGGACGCAAATTTCGTTTGGGTACAACGCCGCACAACCGCACAATTGTCAGTTAAAGCGACGCAGTGCCAAATCGCAAAAAGTGCTCTGGTCCTAAAGTGTGAAATCCTTCCGGGGGTGAAGTGGTTAAATAACAAAGCTGTATGTGGTGTTACAGAACAGCATGATTTTCACAGAGTGTATTTGGCTGTGAATATTTTTCCCTGTATAATTAGCTTGGCTTGCATACAGTAGCAGAACCCCAGTCTGCTTTTTGTTTTTTTTTTCTTTCAGGTAGCTTTTGCAACATTACATGCTTTCTCATCAAATGGCAATAGACCCACTTTGACCAGAGGATACAATTTGTCCAGAAGTGACTGTGGCTGTCCCTGTACTCACTGATTGAAAACAGTTCTGCTTCTGCCCAATTTCTATCATACTCTTATTAAGAATTAGAAGACCACAAATAATACAGCAGTGTAAAATTGGCTAGCCGCAGGATGTTTTTAATGAGGGAGAATTTGCCAAAATGCACTAGAGAAAAAGAGTTTAAGGCTGCTGTTTTACTACAATGATTAAGAGACTGTAGATGGCACTCTAGTGTAAAACTGGTCATTAGAGATGGGCCCAAAGGGACTGGTGGTGGTGGTGGGGGAGGGGTGCCATTTTTTTTCTTTATTTTTTCAATAACCGGGAGCAATTATAACCGCGAGTCATTTTAATTGGAGTCATTTTTTTGTCTTTAGAAATGTCATTATTGCTGCAGTATGTTTTATGCATGCTAGAGATGCGCCACTTTACAGGCACATCAAGGGGACTCCCCAGGCACTATATTTAAAGGAATTTTTCATTATTATCGTTGCACTTTAACCACTTCTGCCCTGGAAGATTTTACCCCCTTAATGACCAGGCGATTTTTGCGATATGGCACTGCGTTATTTCAACCGACAATTGCGCGGTTGTGCGACATTGTAATCACAAAAAATTGATTCACTTTTTTCCCCACAAATAGAGCTTGCTTTTGGTGGTATTTGATCACCTCTGTGTATTTTTTTTTTTTTTTTGAGCTATAAGCAAAAAAAAGACCGTCAATTTTGAAAAAAAAAACAATATTTTTTACTTTCTGCTATAATACATATCCAAAAAAATGTAAAAAAATGAATTTCTTCATCAATTTAGACCTATATGTATTCTACTACATATTTTTGGTAAATAAGTGTATATTGATTGGTTTGCACAAAAGTTATAGCGTCTACAAACTATGGGATAGATTTATGGACTTTTAAATTAATTTTTTTTTTATTGTTTTTACTGGTAATCAGCAATTTTAAGTGGGACTGCAACATTCAGCCGGGCAAATCTGACCCTAAGTGACACTTTTTGGGGACAAGTGACACCAATACAGTGATCAGTGCTAAAAAATGCACTGTTTACTCTATAAATGACACTGGCAGGGAAGGGGTTAACATCAGGGGCAATCAAAGGGTTAAGTGTGTTCCTTGCTGGTGTGTTCTAACTGTGTGGGGGATAGACTGACAGGAAGAACACAGAGATTCCTGTTCATGATTGCTAGGGACAGAAGATCTCTGTGTACTTCCCTGTCAGAACGGGGGTCTGCCTTGTTTATATCGGCAGATCCCCGTTCTGCCCCTCTGTGGAGTGATCGCCCTGACCGGATTGGCTCCCCCTCCGTCCGTTGTTTCACACAATAGAGCTGACCTTGCTGCAGTATATATGTGGTGGGCGGTCTTTAACCACTTCAGCCCCGGAAGGATTTCCCACTTTAGGACCAGAGCACTTTTTGTGATTCGGCACTGCGTCGCTTTAACTGACAATTGTGTTGTCGTGCGACGTTGTACCCAAACAAAATTTGTGTCCTTTTTTTCCCACAAATAGAGCTTTCTTTTGGTGGTATTTGATCACCTCTGCGTCACTTCTGATCGCCTCTATAAACAAAAGAAGAGCGACAATTTTGCAAAAAAACCCAAATGTATTACTTTTTACTAAAATACAAATCCAAAAAAAATATATAAAAAAACATTTTTTTCCATCGGTTTTGGCCGATTTATATTCTTCCTCAAATGTTTGGTAAAAAAAATCGCAACCGGCGTTTATTGATTGGTTTGCACAAAAGTTGCCGCGTTTACGGATGATGAGAATTTATTTCTGGGAATTCTATTTTTTTTTTTTTTTTTTACTAGTAATGGCAGCGATCTGTGATTTTTAGCAGCACTGCGATATTGCAGCTGACATGTCGGACCATTTTGACACTTTTTTGGGACCATTGGCATTTATACAGCGATCAGTGCTATAAAAATGCACTGATTACTGTGTAAATGGCATTGGCAGTGAAGGGGTTAACCTGAAGGGGGCGCTCTAAGGGTTAACTGTGTTCCCTGGGCGTGTTCTAACTGTGTGTGGGCTGCCCTGGCTGGGGAAAGGGGATGATCATGGCTTCCATATACCGGAAGCCTGTGATCACCGCCCTTGCCCTGTTTACTTACACGGACCTCCGTTCTCTCACTGCGGGGGGGCCATCGCGGGTAGCCAGTGGCGATCGAGTCCGCCCTACCCGCTCCCTGGCCCCCCCGGACACAGTGAGCGTGCGAGCGCGCCTCCGGTGGCGTGTGCGCGCTCACAGCACTAGTTATCACAGCCGCCGTCATATGAGGGCGGTTTGCGATAACGAGCCACTCTGTCACCGTCAGACTGCGGTCGGCGGTCGGCAAGTGGTTAAGTGGTTAAGCAGAGCTAAAAAAAAGACCACTTCTGTTTTTAGAAGGGGAGTACCCAAACTACCATACCACTTTTATGGCCAATTAAGCCTTCAAAATGGGCACTTTTGATTTTCTCTGTTCGGCTCTCAAAGACTTCAATGGGGTTTGCCATTCAATTTAGAACATTTCCCCTGTTCGGGAGTACTGCTGCGAACCAAACAGTAGGGTATTAGGCCCATGTCTACAGATCAGTAGCAGGACAATTTTAAATAGCAAGGCTAGACCTAGACAAGGAGCACAGACTGGGACCTTGCTACAAGGACTAAGATGTACAGACAGAGCCACTGATAAGGCAGTACAGCCAGCCCTCCTGTTCTAGGCCCTGGCACCATCAGTTCAAAAGGAGGGCCCAGGCACCCGCTAAGCAGGAGGGCTGACTGTACCGTCTTATTGCAGACACCGATCCTCTTCTGTCTCCCCCTGCAGTGCTACCAGTTGCTCCTCCTCTTTCTCCCTCTGCTGCACTGCAGGGGGATTGGTCATGCGCCCTTTCAATCTACCATTCGGGCCCCCCTGTGTGCCCTTTCCCCCTGCATCGCTTCTAACTTTCCTCCTCTCCTCTCCCACTGGCAGCTTTAGCAGGTACAGAGGGGGGTGTTTCAGGATAAAAAATGGGGGAAGGGGCCAGTAAATATGTAATTTACTGGCCCCTTCCTTTCCTGAATGAAATCAGTGAGCGATCGGCACCAATCACTCCTTCGTTCATTCATCACTGAAGCACAGTAAACTATGTTTACTATGCTTCAGTTTGTGAATGAGCAGGAAGCCTCAGAGCATTTCCTATTCAATCATCTGTGCTGCTGAGGCTGTAGAGAAAGGGACTGATAAATCTATGTCCTCAGTCACTTTTGGCTGGGGAGGGGGGGGGGGCTGTCAGGTAAGCTGTATGGGACCCCGTGATTTCTAACAGCAGCCCTTATGTTAGAGCAACATAAAAGTTGTTTTTTTTTTTTTAATAATATTTATTGGGTATTTTACAATACACAGCATGAAAAGACATTTACAATGAATGTCAACTGATACAACGCAATGGGGTAACATGGTACTAACTGCTGAAGTACGAATATGAAACTTTCGAAAATTACCATCCATTGGGTGGGGGGTGGGGAAGGGAGATTGAGCAATGGTGGGGAGGGAGAGTCGGGTTGGTGAGTAAGGATGGGGGGGGGTGTCCAAGAGTCAGTCCGACCGCCTGTTGCAATTGAGTTTGGTTTGGTTCAGGCACTCGTGCGTCTGGTAGGTTACGTGCGTCCAAAGATTTTGGGCTGTGGCTTGATCTTTTAGTCACTGTTCAGCTAACTTTGTTGTATCATCTGAGTGTATGATACTGAGAGGTCCTTTGTTGTATCCTAGCGGAGCTTCAGAGTCTTAGGGTTTGCAGAGGTTTACAGATATGCTAGTAGCGATGAGTGGTCTAAATCTTCGTGATAGGAGAGAATCCATATATCGGTCCCACTTTCTGTGATAGTGGTGGGTCTGGTTTCGATGTAGGTGAGAGGGAGCGTTGTGCTGGAGTGATAGGTCTAGTCGTTCTTTTCCCATCAGTGCCAACAATTCCTGATGGACTGAGCTTATGGTGGGGGGGGGAAGGTAGGATCCATTGCCTGAGTATGGTTCTTCTGGCAATCATGTAGCATGTTGTGAGCCACGGTAGGTTTTCTTGCAATGTTCTCAGCTGTTGTGCTGGGAGAGGTGCCTTAGGGGAATGGTAGGAGCCAAATAGAAGTAGGTAGAGGTTTTTATGGGGTCGTAGGCCGGTTACTGTTGTTGCCAACATTTCAACAGCATCCCAAAATTGTGTAATGTTTGGGCATGACCACAGTTTGTGCATTAGAGAAGGTCTATGTTCATTGCACCAGTGGCAGATCTGTTGGTGGGGGTCCGTTTCTCGCCTCCGATATGGGACGTGGGTACGGTGCATGATTTTGAACTGTTGCTCTCGCCAGAAATCGTTGGCGATGAATGATCTTGTTATGTTGTGGCCCTTGAGTATGTGATGAGATGCTTCTTGAGATAATAAGTCTTTATTCCATGTTGATAGTAGGCTGCCCTTTAGGGGCTTGGCCGCGGAGGAAGACAGTGGCTTATAGAGGTGTGCGATTTTAAAGGCAGCTAATTCAATGAGTGAGTCTATAAGAGAGAGTTCGAAGCATTTGTCCTTTCTAGGGCATAACTTGCTGATGAAGCTAAGGGCTTGACAGATATAGAGGTGGTGGTGGGGAGGTATGTTGTACTTGTTGGCAATAGTTTGGAGAGCTAAAGGGGAGCCCGATTTAGCATCATATAGTTGGGAGAAGTGGGTCAGGCCCTTCGCTGCCCAGTCGGCAAAGATCGGATGGTGAGAGGCTTGAGAGAAGAGGGGGTGACCCAGGATCGGCAGGTATCTGGATATTTGCGGTAAGACTCCCAGTTTTCTTCTTGTTTCCCTCCAGGCCAGAATCGTGTCTCTGATGAGTAAGTTGTGTCTTAAGGCAGCCGGAAGAGATTTAGGTTCGCAGTGGAGCAGAGCTGCCAGATCAATGGGGGCGACCATTTGTGACTCTAGTTCAAAGTTTGCATTTATGGGATTTATGGGATATCCTGTCCAGGCCAGATCTCAAGAGGCAAGACATATTGTAAAGTCGTGTGTTTGGCAGATTTGTCCCTCCCTCATGTTTGGGGAGGAATAGTTTTTGAAGCGCAATCTTCGGTTTTCGACCGTGTCAGATAAATTTGGATAGGGCTTTATTTGTTTTTGTATGTCTAGATGTTTCAATAGGAGGGGGATGGTTTGTAATGGATAAAGTAGTTTAGGGAAGGACACCATTTTGTAGAGGTGGCAGCGACCAAAGAAGGAGAGGGGAAGTTGGGACCAGGTGTCTAGCTGGGTGATGATCTTGGATATTACTGGAGGAAAGTTGAGGTGGTAGAGGGAATGCGGGGTTCTGCCAATTTTAATTCCCAGGTATGTGATATGTGTCTTGGCTATTTGGAAAGGAGAGTTAGTTGACCAAGTCAGGGGTGGGCTTGGTATAGTGGGAGCACTTCGCTTTTAGCAAAGTTTATTTTGAGCCCTGAACACCTCTTGAACTGTGTGAAGATTTGTTGGATACATGGGATGTCAAGCTGGGGTGCAGAGGTGAATATTAATATATCATCTGCGAACATCGCGGTTCTGGTTTCAGTGTTGCCTATTTTAATCCCGTGCAACTTGGGGTGAGTCGGAAGATGTCTAGATAGGGGTTCAAGAGCAAGGTTAAATAACAGGGGAGATAGGGGGCAGCCCTGTCTTGTGCCTTTATGAAGCGGGATTTTGTTCGAGATGACTTGGGCTGTTGGGTTTGCATACATGGTGGAGATAAGATGCAGGAAGGGACCCGCAAAGCCAAACCTCTCGAGGATCAGCCGCAACCAACGGAAGCTAACATTATCAAATGCTTTTTCAGCATCAAGTGTAATTATGGCATTTTCCGAGGTCGGGTCGGTCCCCGCAAAGTCCAGCACCGCGAGTACCCGTCTAATATTGGATACCGCCAAGCGGCCCTGTGTAAAGCCCGCTTGGACCGGGTGTATAATGTCAGGCATACTGGTTGCCAGTCTGTTGGCCATAATCTTGGAAAGCAGTTTGGAGTCTAGATTTTGTAGAGAAATTGGACGATAGGAGCCTGGTTCTGTGGGATTTTTGTCTTTCTTGGGTATCAGTTTTATGTGGGCCTGGTATCCCGACGGGAGGTATGGGGCGCCCTCTAATATATGTTGGAAGACATCGGTCAGGGTGGGGGCTAGTGTGCCTGCGTTAAGTTTGTAAAATTCTGAAGTGAAGCCGTCTGGGCCTGGGGCTTTCCCTGGTGATAGGGACTTGATCGCTGATCTAACTTCATCCGTGGTGATTTGGGCATTTAGTTTGTCCAGCTGTGTTTCGTTCACTGAGGGAAGGGAGAGTTGTTCTAAGAATTTTTGTGCTGCCTGTTCATCAATGGGGTACTGACCGTAAAGGGCTGCGTAGTATTGTTCCAAAATGGTGTTAATGCCTTTTTGTGATGAGATCAGCTCCCCGTTGGTGTTTTTAAGACCGGCTATGTGAGAGGGGGTATGGATTCCCTTGCAAAGGCGAGCTAGTAATTTTCCCGGTTTATTACCAAATTTGTGGTAGCTTAGGTCTGAGATAGATTTGTGTAATTTTTCCTGTTCCTCTGCCCACGAGTCGAAAAATGTGATTTGGCTGCGGACCATTGCGCCCTGTGTTCAGGGGAGTTTGAAAGATTCAAGCGAGTTTGGGCTGCCCTTAACGAAGAGCTAGCTGCCATATATTCCTTTTTGACTCGCCTTTTATGGGCAGCAGAAAAGGAAATAATCTGGCCCCTGAGGACCGTCTTTCCTGCTTCCCAAAGGAGGCTTGGGTTTGTGGAGTGTTCTCGGTTATTGTTTAGGTAGTCGTCCCAGGTGCATTGAAGAGTGCTGCAAAGTGGACGATTTTGTGCTAAATAAGAAGGGAATCGCCATATCCTTAGGGGAGTCTGGGGACCTAAGCCCGTGATCTCTATTGATATGGGGGCATGGTCTGAAATTGCTATTGCTTGGATGGTGGGGTCTACTGTGTGGTCGGCTAGTTCTGAATTAGCAAGCATGTAGTCGATCCTGGATAGGGTGTTGTGAGGGGGGGGGAGAAAAATGTGAATTCCCTGCCTGTGGGATTGGCCCTCCTCCAGAGGTCTATGAGGTTCAGATCTTCCACAAATCCGGCTAGGGAGGTGATGTTAGGTGGTGGACATGTGGGGGGGTTGGATCTATCTTCCAATGGGTCAAGTGCCTGATTGAAGTCGCCTCCTATCATGAGGGGGAGATGGATGTGGGGAGCCACTGTTGATATTAGGTGTTGGAAAAAGGATTTGGGGGGGTTGTTGGGAGCATAGATATTGCAGATTGCCCACTCGTGAGTACCTGTTTTTAGATTAGCTATGAGGATACGGCCCTCACCATCTGTGGTTGTGGAAGTTAGCTCACAGGGAAGAGATTTATGTATGAGCAAAAGTACTCCGGCTCTACCTTTAACCGCTGAGGAACCTACTACTTGGCCTACCCATAACTTTTGCATGCGATGGAAATCTGTGGATGTTAGGTGAGTTTCTTGTAGTATTGCAATGTCAGTCTTCAGGCGTTGGAGGTGTCTAAGGACTGCCATACGTTTCTGGGGCGAGCGCAGGCCCTTCACAGTCCATGATACCACTTTCACGTTATGGGTGCATGGAAGGAGAAGAGGTATTGTATGATGTCGAAGCTCATGTGTAGGTGTAAATGAAGGGCTTTGAGGAGTAAGAGGCGGTCTTTCTCAAAAGAGCGGTGGTCTAGATCTGTCTTGCATCTCGGACTTGGGTGGATATAGAGGGGGGGGTGACCCAACAGGGGTCAGGTGGAGTAGACGGGTTGGAGTAAGTTTTGGGAGATTGTACTTCTCTTTTTTCCCCATGTGGGTGTGCCAAGCCTGGGACAGCCTTACCGGGAGAGCAAGAAGTTCGCTCGCTGTGAGGAGATTAATTTTCCATCCGTGCAAAATTTTCCGATCTATTGAAGGTAGGTGGGTTCTTCCACATCGCTCCAGCAGGTAAATGTCCAGCTTTTGGTTTTATTACTATGAGTTGACGTCATGCTATAAAGAGTAGATAGAAGGCTGGGAATAATTCAGTCTGTGGTGAAGATTGGAGGCTGAGATGAGGGGGGGCAGTGGAGATCAGAGATCAGAGCAGTAAAGATGAGATATTCAGGTTGCCACCGGGTGGAAGTGGCGAATGACGTGGATTACTTCAGGTAGTAGTAGGTATGTTTAGTGGCAAGGAGCATTGAGTCTTGTCAGTAGGTGAGTTTGCGGAATACGAGTAGGTAAAGCAGTTGGGGGTTGCCTCCTACTTTGAGATAGATGGTATTTAAGTAGATTATTCCATGTTCACCGCCCTGGAGCGGCGTTGTCGCTTTGGAGGGTCCTTCCTGGGGCTACGTTGGTCTCTGGGTGTCTGTGGTCGCAAAGAAGACGTGGCCTCCGCGGTCTCCATCGGGATGTGGAGGTAGTCTTGTAGGTAGTGGAGTGCTTCGTCCGGGTGTGTGAAGGACTTTTGATCACCTTGTTGGTTCATGAATCGAAGGGTTGCAGGATAGGACAGTGAGAATTTAATTCCCTTCTGATAGAGTGTCTGGCATATCGGTTGGAAGGCTTTTCTGCGTCGTGAGACTTCTTGAGAGTAATCTGCGAACAATAGTAATTTGTGTCCGTCAATCTGGAGCGATTTGGAATTGCGGTAGGAGCTCAGGATCAATGATTTGTCCATATAGTTTAGGTAGCGAACAATAATGGGCCGGGATGTGCATCTGTCATTTGAAGGAGAGCCAAGGCGGTGGGCTCTTTCTACCACACAGAGCGGGGTGATTCCTAGTGTGGTGGGTATGCGTTTTGAGCAAAGATCCTGCAGGGAGTCGGTGTTGTATGACTCCGGTAGGCCCACAATCCTTAGGTTGTTGCGTCTTGATCGATTTTCCAAATTGTCTACTTTTTCCAGCACATATTGCTGCGTGTTTAGCGTTTGTTGTTCGAAAGATCTTGCACTTTGCATTTCATCGTTTATGTCTGATATGCGGGATTCCAGATCGTTGAGACGTTTTGAGCGATCTCCGAGCTCCTTGCATAGCTGAGCTATCCCATTCGCTACTGCATTGTCCACTGCAGCAGTTATGTTTGGGAGTATCAGTGCTGCTACAGCCTGTGCCAGGCCTGCATATTGGTCCTCAGCGATCGTTAAGTTGGGAACGATCGTGGCAGGAGGAACGAAGGCAACGGACGGAGCGGCAGCGATCATAGAGAGGTGATCGTTCTGCGGCATAGGAATGTTCGTGGTGGGTTGAACGAACGGAACATTCACCGAACCTGCGGTCATAGGAGGCTGTGGTACTGTCGCCAGGTTGGTCTCAAGCGGCTTTGCCGAGGCCTGATCCTGGCGTGCTCCTTACTCCGATTGCTGGGGGCCGTGGAGGACGAACCGATCCATGCCCGGGGAGGTTCCTCAGCAGTGGGTGGTGAAGGAGTCGCTGTGGATGGGCGCGGGCTGCTTTTATAAGCCGAAGTTTCTGCGGATTGCCCGGAGGAGCTGTCTCGTGCTTCCTCACATGAAGGCGCCGGAACCGGAAGTATAAAAGTTGCTTTTATCAGGGTTATTAAGTCAAAATATACTAGAGACAAAAAGTACAGGCAGGTGTTTTCCTATGAGAATTAAGAGACTGCAGCTAATACAGGAGTGTAAAATTGGCCAGCAGAAGGGCATGTTTAATCAGGGATAATAGGCCTAACTAGTGCATGCCTGATATTTATTTTATCTATGGGGATAGGGGATGAGTTGAAATAATATTATGTCGTTTAGGTGAACACTGTTCTTGCACTTACGCTTTTTTCTTCCAAATGGTACAGTGGTGTGCTGTGAAAAAAAAAGCAACTCCATAAACAGATGATCATGGTTACAGAGTAGCTGTATTGCTTTGTTTAGGAGGGTGGTCGGGGGGCACTAAAACCAAGGCTCACTTGCCTGCTTTTACCTCCCTCAGCCACACATGTGAATGAGTCCCTAGAACAAAGGTCATGCTTTATAAGGGCTTTATGCCTTCCTTTGGGAGAACTGTGTATTTATGGTTATATACTGTAGATGCAAGATTGTACATTTATACATTTTATATATTCATCTTTTAAATAAACTTGATGGATACGGTGTGTCTTTTTTCATCCAAACAATGCACACACAGAGTGGTATCCTAATAGCAGGCATCCCATGTTGTCTTCAAACAGGGATTTTTCATTGGTTACGTAGTCTGATAAAGTCTAGTGCAAACTTAATAAATAGCTCTTGCTTTTTGGCTGCATCTGCGCTGTAAAACAGCAACTGGCCAACAAAACATAAATTAAAGACGTGCATGCCTTTACTGACAATCTCTTCTGAAAATGTTAATTTCCTGACTGCTATGCTGATGCTTTGACCATAATATCATCTGCATTACTGACCTACAACAAGTATACAGATTAGTATTTCTGAATTTTAAATGCTGCACGTATGGACTCAAGACTTAGAAATATACAAGCCAGACACAGCCCAGTCAACTACAATTTGTAGAATAAGGTCAGCAATGGCAGCTCCAATATGTTACTCATGACAGGTACACTTTAAATTAGGAATAAACCTCCTTTAGCAGACAGCTATATACATGCATGATGTACATATGGCAGGCAGGAGATCTGATTTTATTTCTCTTCTGCAATCCATTAGCACTTACAGGTCTTGTCCCTCCTCCAGCCTGTGATTGGACTGTGAGAAAATACAGTATGTAGCAGACTGATGAGCTTATCTCTCTGTCAGTCTGTTCTCTCCTCCAATCAGCATGCTTCTTGTTAGTAAATGAGCATTGCGGCACAAATGATGAGATCCCAGTCTTTCTCCTCCTTCTGCCAGTCTATCTATCTATCTATCTATCTATCTATCTATCTATCTATCTATCTATCTATATATATATATATATATATATATATATATATATATATACCCCTCACATTTTTGTAAATATTTTATTATATCTTTTCATGTGACGAAACTGAAGAAATGACACTTTGCTACAATGTAAAGTAGTGAATGCACAGCTTGTATAACAGTGTAAATTTGCTTTTCCCTCAAAATAACTCAACACACAGCCATTAATGTCTAAACCACTGGCAACAAAAGTGAGTACACCCCTAAGTGAAAATGTTCAAATTGGGCCCAATTAGCCATTTTCCCTCCCCAGTGACTTGTTAGTGTTACAAGGTCTCAGGTGTGAATGGGGAGCAGGTGTGTTAAATTTGGTGTTATCGCTCTCTCTCTCTCATACTGGTCAGTGGAAGTTCAACATGGCACCTTATGGTAAAGAACTCTCTGAGGATCTGAAAAAAAATAATTGCTGCTCTACGTAAAGATAGCTTAGGCTATAAGAAGATTGCCAAGAACCTGAAACTGAGCTGCAGCATGGTGGCCAAGACCATACAGTGGTTTAACAGGACAGGTTCCACTCAGAACAGCGCCTCGCCATGGTCGACCAAAGAAGTTGAGTGCACGTGCTTAGCATCATATCCAGAGGTTGTCTTTGGTAAATAGACGTATGAGTGCTGCCAGTATTGCTGCAGAGTTGAAGGGGTTCGGGGGTCAGCCTGTCAGCAGGACCTTAGGACCACCTGTTACAGGCCAGGGTCTTGGACCCCTCAAAGTGTAGCTTAGTACGTTGGTGCTAGCCGGCCTTTGATGGACTACAACTCCCAGCCCATCCCTCTTCCAGGTCCCACCGACCTGATTTCCTCACAGTGACACTCCTTCTCCTGACTGGCTCCCAAGACCTCCACAGACTGTCTACTATTCCTCTCCCAGACTGCTCCGATACCTTTCTGCTCCAGCTCCTAGGGTCTGTCACTCACCAACTCCAGTGGATACTTTAAAGTGTTCTCCGTAGCACCTCTGCTGTTCTCCTACTCCCTTGTGCTGCTCCAGGAATCCACTCCACTCCTGGCTGCACCTGAGCATCCACGCCTCAAGGTCACCCCCCAACATTGGGGGCTCCCTCCTGGGTAGAGGCCTCCACAACACCTCTGCTACATCTTCCACCCAACACTCTCCTCCCCCCTGCTGGCAGATCACTGTATTTAACCGCTTCCATACAGGACACTTACACCCCCTTCCTTACCAGACCAATTTTCAGCTTTCAGCACTCTCACACTTTAAATGACAATTACTCAGTCATGGTACACCCATTCCTTCCCCCACATTCACAGGACATACCTTCGCCAATTTATGTCACTAGACGGTCGTCCCCCCTCCTCTCACAACCCACCTTCTACATCGTCTCCACAACACCTCCGGAGATGGGTCCTCCCTCGGGGGTTACAACCCCCCACTGGAACTCCGCACCTACGAGTCCACGTCGGTCCTCACCTCACCTAAGGACCTCGTCGTGTTCCCTCATCCTCTTGTCGTCTCCACGATGCCTCTTGTGAAATTTCATAGGTGACCTCAACCACTCACTGTCTGGGATCCTCGACCTCGTCTTTCCATAGCCTCG
>BLSH010047373.1:1462250-1475483 GCA_018402905.1 Glandirana rugosa | reverse complement strand
GTTTTAATTATGGGTCCTCTTTGATATATACCGGCACATCGCATTGAATGAAAATATGGTGCTGTAATAGTCTTCTTTATAATTAATGGCCACATGTAGATCTCGGAGCTTGGGAGAGAAGAAATAAATGAACAATTTATTTAACTAGCTTTTGGTTTCTGGTCTGCTCTCTGCGGAATTTAGAGGTGTTCGTTCAAATGGAACCTTTCATTTAGTCATGGGTATGTAGATTGCAAGCTCTTGTGAGCAAGGACCGCTTTGTTTTTTAAATTGTTATGTTATTTTTTTAAATCTGAGTTATTCTTAGTTTTTATTCTCTTTTTTTGAAAACATTATTGTCCAAATTTCAAAAAAAAATCTTTCAAATGCAAAATTAGATTTCTCCTTTTGTTTTATAAAAGGAGCATAATATACACCGAATACAACAGAGTGTATTTCCATCTGTCTATTTATCTATCTATTGAAATATAACACGAGAACCAGACACGTCATATTTTTGGCCAATATTTATTATCCTTCTTTCAGACCTCTGTTAGTTTAAGAAGTTATTTTGAATGTGACCTCATGTGGTTCTTTAGTATTTTCAGGCTATCCTTCTTTATGTAATATCACAAATTGTAAAGTATTTTGCCTGGCTTTACTATTTTGTTTGAAAAATCTGATCATTCATTTTCATTTTGAAATATATTGAAGGTTTTTTTTTATTTATTTATTTTTTTTTTTTTTATTGTTAATTCTGTTCCTAAATATGCTGAACAATTTGCTATAGTATTTTTGCAATTAGGCAAGTGCTGCCCCTTATGGAGGTATGCTACATGTTCTGGTACTCAATAAGGCAGTGCAAGGAGCAATAGCAAACAAAAAGATTTCGGTTAACTGTAGTCAGATGAGTTAAGTGGTGATAATTGATTGTTTCATATGGACTCCTGCAGTTCTCACATCACTACTGCACTTTGCACTTATTGAAAAAAAAAATAGTATCACTATGGCAATGTTTATTCTTATATCCTTCCATCTAGTATATTATAAGTTAAATATATAGAGTTTGTGTGTGCGGTGTGTGTATATAAATAAATAAATATATATATACACACACACAAATAATGCATCTAAATATATACTGCATATATATATATATATATATATATATATATATATATATATATATATATATATATATATGCTGTTTTATTATATGACACAATTGTCAATTGCATTGACAAATATACAGGAACATCACATTATCCTATTGACTTATCCGTCACAGCTTCATAAAATCAGAGCTTTGATCTCATATACATTTCAGCTGTGTCCGGCTATTTGGTGATTTCTGATAAGCAGGCATTGTGGCCTGCTGTCTGTCACTGGGAAAGTCATAAATGCGCAGTGACAAGCTTCTGCTGATTTTCCCCTTTGTGTAGCAGGGGAGCAGTGTGCACACATCCGGGGTGGCATGAATACAGTTCAATTGCAGAGCAGAAGAAAATTGGATCAGCTCAGACAGGGACTACCCCGGGGTCAGCTGTGACCATGCCACTTCAATGTGATGTCGACGTGGGGTGATGGTGTGTAAATAAACGTAGGGAATTGCAAATCTTGTCATGGCCATGCAGAGCAGCTCAAGCATTTAAAGATGGTTGCCGCAAACCTAACTGGAAGGTGGATCTTCTGCATGGTGGTCAGACTGTGCTCCTTAACTAAAACAGTGCCATTCTAAAAGTCTGCAAATAGATATGAAGATAAATAGATAGATAGATAGATAGATAGATAGATAGATAGATAGATAGATAGATAGATAGATAGATAAAAGATGTAGAAAGAGACTACAAAGAAAAAAGGAAAGAAAGAGAAAGAAAGAAAGAAAGAAAGAAAGAAAGAAAGAAAGAAAGAAAGAAAGAAAGAAAGAAAGAAAGAAAGAAAGAAAGAAAGAAAGAAAGAAAGAAAGAAAAGAGGACATATAAAACTCTTCAAATATATAGATAGATAAATAGATTGATAGATAAAAGATGAAGAAAGAGGTTAGAGGGAAAGAAAGAAAGAAAGAAAGAAAGAAAGAAAGAAAGAAAGAAAGAAAGAAAGAAAGAAAGAAAGACATATACAACTTTTCAAATAGATAGATAGATAAATAGATAGATAAAAGATGTAGAAAGAGGTTAGAGAGAAAGAATGAAAGAAAGAAAGAGCAAGACAGAGAGTGAGAGAGAGAGAGAAAGAGGTTAGAAAGAAAGAAAGAAAGAAAGAAAGAAAGAAAGAAAGAAAGAAAGAAAGAAAGAAAGAAAAAGAAAGACTTATAAAACTCTTCAAATAGATAGATAGATAGATAGATAGATAGATAGATAGATAGATAGATAGATAGATAGATAGATAAAAGATGTACAGGGTGGGCCATTTATATGGATACACCTTAATAAAATGGGAATGGTTGGTGATATTAACTTCCTGTTTGTGGCACTATAAAAATGCACTGATTACTGTGTAAATGCCATTGGCAGTGAAGGGGTTAACCTGCAGGGGGCGCTCTAAGGGTTAACTGTGTTCCCTGGGCGTGTTCTAACTGTGTGTGGCCTGCCCTAGCAGGGGAAGGGGAGCGATCACAGCTTCCATATACAGGAAGGCTGTGATCACAGCCCTTCCCCCTCTCACAGAACGGAGATCCGTGTTTACTTACACGGACCTCCGTTCTTTCACTGCGGGGGGGACATCGTGGGTAGCCAGTGGAGATCGAGTCCGCCGCACCCGCTCCCTGGCCCCCCCTGAACACAGTGAGCGCACGGGCGCACCTACGGCGGCGCACCCGCGCTCACAGTGCACGATATCGCAGCCGCCGTCGTATGACGGCGGTTTGCGATATCGAGCCATCTTGTCGCGGTCAGCCTGTGGTTGACAGTCGGCAAGTGGTTAAACCCAAAACCAAAGATATAATATATTGCAGCTTACCAATCATTAGATGTAGTGGCCACATTAGTTTTGCCTTTTTTAGTCTTCTTTCCCCTATATTTTCACCCGGTGATCTCACCGCACCCGCTCCCTGGCCCCCCCCTGAACACAGTGAGCGCACAGGCGCACCTACGGCGGCGCACCCGCGCTCACAGTGCACGATATCGCAGCCGCCGTCGTATGACGGCGATTTGCGATAGCGAGCCATCTTGTCGCGGTCAGCCTGTGGTTGACGGTCGGCAAGTGGTTAAACCCAAAACCAAAGATATAATATATTGCAGCTTACCAATCATTAGATGTAGTGGCCACATTAGTTTTGCCTTTTTTAGTCTTCTTTCCCCTATATTTTCACCCGGTGATCTGACCAATAACACACCTCCTGTGCCCCCACTGTGGATGAAGGAGCACAGGGGGCACCTTTGGACAGCATCATTGTCAGTCTAGGGGAGGGGAGTGCTGGATGGACTAGGAGATATAGATACACTAACAAATTTAAGCCAAAATCCAGCTAATACTTTATATATAAGCAGTTATAGCAACAGTTTGTTTTTCTTTTGGGATAAAGGTTTTACATTAATAAAAGACGATCATTGTAAGTACCCCTGTTAGTCTTAAATGGTTTGTCTTGAGCCTCTAACTGCTAGCTCTGCAGGACAGACTGTTCTTTTGACTTACTGGCCAAATCACCAAGTGAAAATAAAAGAAAGAAAGGTTAAAAAAAGAAAAAAATGCAGTCACCACATCTAAGGTTTGGTAAACTGCAATGTTATAAATGTTTGCTTTTGGGTTTCATATACCTTTCTAGGGGTGTACATCCAAAACATGGATGTCATAGACATAGACTGCTATTCGCTTTAGTAAACTTTTTGTTTAGGTTAAATATACACATAATATGGATAAAAAAATACTATACTATTCACAAAGCTCACCCACAAAGATAGGGATCCTTCTTCTAATAAAATTGACAGGTATTTTAAATGAAATTTCAAAGTTAAAACCACTTGACTAAAATAAAGATTCTTATCCTTGTGTTAAATCTTTGTGAACGGAGCCTATTAACGTGTTTCCCCGAAAATGAGACCTGCTCTTATATTTGTTTTGGCTACAAAAAAATGCACTAAGGCTTATTTTCAGGGGATGTCTTATTTATTTACAGTGTGCTCTAAAAAAAATGGAATAAAACAATAAAATATGTTTTAAAAAGTTCCTGTGTTCCTTGTCTTCTCTCCCCCTCTCAGCTCAGGAGTCAACATTATGACATTTTAATCCCTCCAAAAAAAACCTTGGTTAAAATCCTCATACAATTATGTAATCAGTTTTGTAAAAAGATTATACCTGTATAAGGTGCAGTGTGTAACTGTATTGTGGAAAATACCTTATTTACAGTGCCGCTGGGTGTTCTCGTGACTCGCCGGAGCTCTTCTTCTCCTCTCCGAATACTGCAGAGGGAAGGGCCGAGATCCCCGCTGATGTCAGCCCCACTCCGAGCACTGTAGAGGGAGGGGCCTCAGGTGTCAGCCGGGAGGAGAGGTGAAGACCTCCAGTGGGTCATGTGAGTGCCCAGCGGTGCTGTAAATAAGGTATTTTCCACAATACAGTTACAAAGGGAGACACACTGCCCCTTTTACAAGGATTTTACTAGGGTTTATTTTTGGGGTAGGGCTTCTATTGCAGGCCTCCCTGATAATCACGCTAGGTCTTATTTTTGGGGTAGGGCTTATTTTCAGGGAAACACAATATCTTTAAGTTACTTGGGAAAGCTGTTTAAAAGAGAGATCTTAGCTTACTGTTTCCTGCTTACCGAGAACACTCATGTACCCTTCTCTGGCTCCTACTGGGTCACATCCTGCTTCTTCTCCTTGACTCTCCACCATCCAAGACAGGATGAATTCCCCATTTGAAATACCCAAATACCATCACTCACTGCCTATACCAGCTACAATAACTGAACAAGTCAAAACTATAAAACAGCAAAACATTTGTATATTCTATAAACTGATGGTGTCAACTGGACACTGAATACATGATCTTTCAAACACTCAGGAATTTATTTCCTTTAGCATCACTGGCTGTTCACTCTCAGGACAGGATAACAGAAATACAAGACCTGTTCGTAGTTCTCTAAACTTGCTATGCAAACATTGATTATATTCAAGAAGGCGGCACAGTGGTGTAGTGGTTAGCACTTTTGCCTAGCAGCAAAAGGGTCACTGGTTTGAATCACTACCTGCCTGGAGTTTGCATGTTCACCCTGTGCCTGCGTGGGTTTCCTCCGGGTACTCCGGTTTCCTCCCACACTCCAAAGACATGCTGGTAGGTAAATTGGCTCCTGTCTAAATTGGCCCTAGTATATGTATGAATGTGAGTTAGGGACCTTAGATTGTAAGCTCCTTGAGGGTAGGGACTGAATTGAATGTACAATATATATGTAAAGCGCTGAGTAAATTGACAGTGCTATATAGGTACCTGAAATAAATAAATAAATAAATTCAATATTGAATATTGAATATTAAATTGGAATGAGTGTACAGAATGGTCAACCCTTTGGTAGCAGGTATCAGCAGGCAAAATCTGAAACTCAAACCCTGATCATCCATAATGACCTCTATGCATTGTGTTATGAATTTATTTGGCCATAGACTTCCAGTAGCACTGCAAATAGGTTTGCATCACATAGATAGATAGGTAGGTAGATAGATAGATAGATAGATAGATAGATAGATAGATAGATAGATAGATAGATAGATAAATAGACAGGTAGCTAGATAAAGAGAAGCAATAGTTAACATGATTTATAATGAATAAAGCATTCATATCCTAGCACTTAAAAAAAAAGTCTAAGAAAAAAAAAAAAGCAAATTGTTACCTGCAATGAAGTTGCATCCAGTATTTCCTCCCCATCCACTATTATAAATGTATCTACAGCTTTGGTTGGGGGACAGGATTTGTAAATTATAACCTTCAGCACTTCAAGCTGATGCTTACAATGGTTTTGCACAGAGCAGCTCCGTTCCTCCTCTTCTCGGATCCCCTGCCGGCGCTCCGGCTCCTCCTCTTCTCTCTGTGTCCACCCCCCCTGCTCTCTCTTCTCTTCACAGGCTTGTCAATGACAGCAGCAGAAACCAATGACTCTTGCTGCTGACTCTAAGCCGGCACAGCACTGGATCGAGATTGGGCTCAGGTAAGTATTTGAGGGAGGGCGGGATTAAACATGAAAGATTTTTTACCTTAATGCAGAGAATGCATTAAGAAAAAAAGGCGTTAGTCTTTACAACCACTTTCAGCATAGGCCCTGTTGCAGTTTACAGGCAGTCCCCGAGTTACGAACATCCGAGTTACAAACGAATCATCCCACAGTGCTGTATAGAATAGCCCCAAATAACACAACTGCACACTGAGTGCCTGTTCACATATGTCCGGTGTATCCGGAGTGCGGATTCAGTGTGAACTGAAAAAGAGTCCTGTCCAGTGAGGTCTGGCTCAGGTGAAAATTCAGGTCCATTGACTTCTATGAGAACGATTCAAAATTGCACATGTCATTCAGTTGTGAACAAGATACAATCCTGATCTGATCCTGATCAAAAACTGACCTCTCTACCACTCTAGCAAAAACTGACCTCTCTACCTCTCTAGCACTCTACCACTTTTCACTTACCACTCTAGCACTGTATCCACTTATTTTGATTTATTTTAAACAACACATGATGTTTGCTACATATATTTTATAACCTCTTTTCAATATTCATATGTGCAAGTGTAGGAAGTTTGCAGCACATCTCACAGGTCATCAGGTACACTGTGACATATGAGAACTGTCTATTGAGCCATAACATTGATTATACTAGTTTTTGTCTGTTTATGCTTGGATAATAGGCTGCGCAGTACCATCTCCGAAAAACCAAAAACTGACCTGAAACTCTGTGAAAACCGAGCTTCAATTCGCACGCACATGTGTGAACCCAGCCTCAGCAGTGCCCGGAACATCCCACATCACTGCACAGGTTGAAGTTACATTTACAAATGAACAGTTCCAACTTACAAATTCGATTTAAGAACGAACCTACAGTCCCTAACCCGTTCACAACTCGGGGACAACCTGTACAGTCAACAAAATAGTAAGTATATATATCTGGATATGTCATTTTCATCCTAGTTTTAATACACTTGTAAAAGTCCATTTTTGATTTAATAAAAAAAAAAAAAAACAACCAAAAAAATAATCTTTAACCACATGACCACTGAGCACTTAAAACCCCTTAATAACCAGACGAATCTTCAGCTTTCAGTGCTCTCATGTTTTGAATGACAATTACTCAGTCATGCAACACTGTACCTATATGAAATGTTTGTCTTTTTTTCACACAAATAGAGCTTTCTTTTGGTGGTATTTAATCACAGCTTTTTGCACTATAAATGAAAAAAGACCAACAATTTTGTAAAAAAAAATGATTTTTTCTTCATTTTCAAAGTATTTAGAAAGAAGCATGGTGAGTTTTTTGAAGTTGTATTTTTTTCCCACAATTCTTTGCACAATGAAGATTTTTTTATTTTCTTCTTTTTTCACAAAATTGTCATATTAACAGGTTATTTCTCACACACAACATATGCATACCACAAATGACACCCCAAAATACATTCTACTACTCCTCCTGACATACCACATGTGTGGCCACATACAGAGACCCAACATGTAGGGAGCGCCATCAGGCATTCTAGGGACATAGATTACACATCTAATTTCCTGACTACCTCTTTCACGTTTGAAGGTCCTGGAGCACCAGGACAATGGAAACGCCCAAAAAATGATGACCCCATTTTGCAGAGTAAACACCCCAATGTATATTTTAGGGGGCATAATGAGTCTTTTGAACATGTCATTTTTTCTACAAGTTTTTGGAAAATGTGGAAAGAATGAATGAAAACGCATTTTTTTTACACAAAGTTGTCCATTTATACAATATTTCTAACGCACAGCATGTACATAGCAAAAATGACACCCAAAAATATATTCTGCTACTCCTCCTGAGTATGGCGATACCACATGTGTGAAACTTTTCCACAGCCTGGCCACATACAGATGCCGAGCATACAGGGAGCACCGTCAGGTGTTCTAGGGACATAAATTTCAAATCTAATTTGACTACCTATTACACTATTGTGAGGCACTGTAGTGGCATGGATATACACTGTAGTGGCACAGATAGGCACTGTTCCACAGCCTGGCCACATACAGATGCCGAGCATACAGTGAGCACCATCAGGTGTTCTAGGGGCATACATTTCAAACCTATTACACTATTGTGAGGCAGTATAGTGGCATGGATGGGCACTGTAGTGGCATGGATGTGTCACAGATGAGAACTCATGTGGTATGAATGAGCATGAATGAGGCACAAATGAGCCATGGATGAGGATAGATAAGCAAGGATGGGGATAGATGAGCAGGGATGGGGTTGACTGAGCATGGATGGGGATCGCTGAGCATGGATGGGATGACTGAGCATGGATGGGGATGACTGAGCATGGATGGGGATGACTGAGCACAGATGGGGATGCTGAGCACGCAAAAGGATAACTGAGCATGGATGGGGTGACTGAGCACAGATGGGGATGGATGAGCATGGATGGGATGACTTAACACGGATGAGGATGACTGAGCACAGATGGGGATGACTGAGAACGGATGGGGATGACTGAGCATGGATGGGGATGACTGAGCATGGATGGGGATGGGTGAGCACGGATGGGGATGACTGAGCACAGATGGGGATGGGTGAGCACGAATGGGGATGGGTGAGCATGGATGGGTATGACTGAGCACGAATGGGAATGACTGAGCACGGATGGATGGTTGAGCACAGCTGGGTGGGTGAGCATGGATGGATGGATGGGTGAGCATGGATAGCTGGGTGAGCATGGCTGGGTGGGTGAGCATGGATGCTGGGTGGGTGATCATGGATAGCTGGGTGAGCATGGCTGGGTGGGTGAGCATGGATGGCTGGGTGGGTGAGGATGGCTGGCTGGGTGAGGATGGCTGGCTGGGGGAGGATGGCTGGCTGGGGGAGCATGGATGGATGGATGGGGGGTGCAGCCTGGTAAATAGCAGCACTGTGGGCACTTCAGATCCTCTGCCCACAGCGCTACTCTCTCCCCTCTCCTCTCACACTGCACCGATCGGTGCAGAGAGGGGAGAGAAAAGCCCTTATCTTCTCCTGTTGTGAGGATACCAGTTTAAAGTGGTTGCTACCCTAAAAAAATGATACTGTTCCTTTAAAGGGTAAGTTCACCTTTACAGAAAACCTGTAAGATGAACTTACACAGGACCCCCTTCCCATCCCCCTGGGTCCTGCTGTACCAGAGTCCCGCAATCACCTGCTGTGACACATTTGGTGCTGTGTATAGCAATCAGAACCCTCCTAACCCCTCCTGTCAGTGCTGGAGAAGAGGAGAGAAAGCCGCTGGTATTTCCAATCCATGGACCGGTAAAGCGACCACTCGATGTCTCACAGCGGGTGATCACAGGACTCAGGTACAGCAGGACTGGGGGGATGGGGAGGGGTTCCAGTGTAAGTTCCCCTTACAGATTTTCTAAAAAGGTGGACTTACACTTTTAAGCATGTTATACAGCACAGTGCTTGTGCTATGTCATTTGTCCCTTTCTATCATCTAAAATACCTGGGTGATCCTGCCTGGTGCTGTCCTCTCCTCTGTAAACAGACCACATATTTCATGGCTGCTGAGCCCTGAAACCGTGGTCAATTTAAGTGCCTCTGTCATCCACAGCTCTCCTCTCCCCCCTCTCTCCCTGCCTGTCAGCTATTCTCAGTGTCCACCCTCCCCTCCTGCTGCTATAATAATGGTGCTTTGTTAATAGAATCCCTTTTGTTCCATTAAGTTATGGGTCCTGGGGTATATTTATAAAAAATATGCGGCTTTTTACCTTATTTCAGACTGTCGCTCTGCGCCCACATGACCGCCCGCCACTCTCTCCCCCCCTCCTCCCAGCTGATGAAGTCAGCAGGGATTCTCAGCCCCTCCCGCTGTAGTTCTCAGATTGAGGAAGACAGTGCTGGGTGGTCTCATGAGCGCCCAGCGACGCTCTGCAATAAGGTATACAGCTACATATTTTTTTATAAAGCCCATACACTATGGTACAAAATTTAATGGAACAAAGGGGAAGTAAACAAAGTGACTTTACAATTACTTTAAGCCTTGACATGTCAATCCCTCAAATTATTTTTTGCTTTTATCTGAGCAGTCTCATTCTGTATATTAAGCAACAAAACAGGTGTAAGAGTATAATAAAGTATCTTACCAAAATGAATACTCCTGTTGCAGGGATGCCTAAAATTTGACTTCAAGCTCTTTGCAGAAGGAGAGAAAAGCAACAGGCCAATTACATGAGCAGGACATTTGATTTTTGCCTGTATTCTGTACACAATCAGCATATACTGTAGGATATCCCCAAGGTGTCACAGTTGCAAGAAATAGACATCTGTACTTTTGTGGCTGCTTTAGAAAGTCATAGCAGCTGTAGATTGAAATGGAAAGGTCACTTTTGATCATAATTTACAAAATGTTGTGTAGCAATTATAAAATGTTGTGTAGCAATTATAATGTATATATAATTTTAATTGCATACGTGCAGTGTTCCTTTTCATGTTTCAGATGTGTACCATACTTCTTACTGAGAGTGCAATCTATTTTCTGGAGTTAGTACAGATGTCTGCCAATGGGATGATAGGATTCCAACCACTAATAGACAATACTAGAAGAGAACCATATAAATTCCATTCTTTACTCAATATATGCTTAATGGAATAGATTAGACATGTGCATGAAAAAAAATTAGTTTTGTTTCTTTTCGATTCATTAATCTAGTTATTCCGTTTCGTTAAATTCGGTTGATTTGTTCAATTCATATTTGGAATTCTTATTCAGAATTTTTCAAGTTTTCTTCAAATTTAACAGGGTTTTTTTTTTTCGATAAATTTAGAATCGGTGGAATCGAAAACTTTAGATTTTCTTTTTTTTTATTCAATTCCAATGTGGCAAAGTGAACAAACAAAAGAAAAATCGTCATCAAATGATTACAATGACTCTTTAAATCACATTTGGCTTAACTAAAACAGCATTATCTTGAAATAGTACTCTATTGACACACGCAGTCTTTGATTTCAGCAATATGTGTACAGTTAGAATTCGACTGGAGTTCAAAGTAAAATTCGATTCAAATTTCAGTCCGAAATTCGGACAAATTTAATTTCATTATTTGGAGCATTTGGTAAAATTTGTTTGTATTGTAATTTGGGTATTGGGATATATCCGCATTTCCGAATAATGAAAATTCATCCGAATATTAATTTGGAACGAAACGGATCACACGCATCTAGAATAGATGGCAGACTTAAATCGACGTCCAATTGATACATCGATTTCTATAATAATTTCCCATCTTTTTTTTCATTGCGACTCTTTTTATTATTTAAACGTCACTGTTTGTAGAATTTTTCTCATTAAAGATCCACTAGGGCCTTTCATTATTATGAACTTTGCTGATGAACTTTACTAATGCTGAAAAATAAAATATAGGATCATTCACATTTCTCCTTATGCATCTAATGTTATTTAAATTGTACTTACAGTGCTCATTAAAAGACACGCACCAATTTGTGTCGTCGCCAAAGTTAAAAAGAGTTCGCTGCCCGTCTCCCATTTCTACATATCTGTTTTTCCGCAACTCTTTTTTTTTTATCTTTCCTTTCCTACATGACAATTACCTTTCATTACAAATTTATAAAATCATTTACATTTTAGCAGTTTAAATGTTTCTGCTGACATTTTGTAACTATTAGCCTCTTCTGGAATGGCATATGTTCAGGCAGTTAATAAAAAATTAAATGGAAAAGCACAAGACAAGGTGAGGCTTCGTAGCTGAGTGTTCTGCGGATTCTGAAAAATATCATCTTTGTGTTGCAAACTGTGAAGTGAGGTTAGGGCTATGCCAATATATGTATTTGTCATAACTGTCAGCGAGACCCTGAACTAAGCAATCACAGGCTCCTAATTAGACAGTTACATTTTGGTTTTTTAGAAAGAAGCTTCACGTAGAATGTGATACTGGAGATTTGACAAAGGTACTTGGACTTTAAAAGCGGAAGGAGCTTTCAGTTATCTATCAATTACTGATGAAAAGAGTGGAATGTTAACTGCTTTAATACCAAAGAATGGAAAGTGATTGGCTGCTGCAGGTATTGCTATAGGGGTGCAGGTTAAAAGGATCACAATAACCAAGCCTTGACTCATTACAGTAAGCATGATCATTTTCTGACCAATAAGGATATTACTGACTAAATAAAATGAAAGTGTACATAAACCCAAGAACATCATATTAATATGTTGGGGCTTTCCAGTCCTTAGACGGGCTGGCAACATTAGTTTTCTTTTTTTTACGTTTTTTTTCTTTAAAGAGATTGTAAAGCTTTAACCTCCCTGGCGGTAATCCCGAGTGTGGCTCAGGGTGGAATTTCAGTACCATTAGCGGTAACCCCGAGCCACACTCGGGATTGCATGGCTGGATCCAGGCAATGTTACTCACCTTGTCCCCTGAATCCAGCGATGTCCTCCCGCGGTGTCAGCGTGTCTGTCCTCTGCCCGATGCCTCTGTGTGCCGGGCTCCGTTCCCTGCGAGCATCGCGTCGCACGGGGCGGAGCCTGGCGGCAAATTCAAATAGTGAAACACACAGTAAACATACAGTACACTGTAATCTTATAGATTACATTACTGTATGAAATCATTTCACATCCCCTTTGTCCCTAGTGGTTTGCCCAGTGCCCTGCATGCACTTTTATATTATATATGTCATCCTTTCTGCCTGGAAACTTGAGAATGTCCATAGCAACCAAAAAGCGCCCCTTTACGTCAAAAGTGTTTTTTGATCAGCTAGAAAACACTGATAGTAAATAAGAATCATTTGCAGAATTGAGTGATACTGATTTGTGGGGAAATTCATCATTAGACACTGAAAGTGACGACAGCGACAATTCTGCAACTGAGCAAATTTCAAGGTCCGTCTTTCCTACTGTATATATTATATTTTCACGTACGTCCCGTGACCCGTTTGGTGATCCCTGTTTCCCCTACACTTTACTAAAGTATGTCATTACATTAGATATTCTAATGTCACATGACATACAAATGACACACAAAGTGATAAACTTAAACGGCGGTCCGAGGCGGGGCACGCTGCGCTACGAGCGTCCCTTGCCTCGGGCCGTGTGTCTCCGTAGCCCGTC
>BLSH010047373.1:1412539-1433396 GCA_018402905.1 Glandirana rugosa | reverse complement strand
GAGCTTGATCTGCAACTCAAAGCAGCGGTATGTGAAATCTCTAATTTCTGCTATCTGTCCTCAGAGCAACAGCACAGACAGCAGTAGTAAAGTAATCTATCTCAGGATGCAGGATCAGGTCTTAAAATGGCTAAAATCTGTCCCTCACGCAGTCAGCTACCTTTCCCTACACTAACCCAAGGAGCATGTGACTGCAGCACTGTGACTCCAGCTTATAAAGAGGCTGGGTCACATGATGCACTGGCCAATCACAGCCATGCCATTAGTAGGCATGGCTGTGATGGCTTCTAAGGGCAAACCAGTGAAACGCTTGTTGATTGGCTGCCCTGCAGCTTCTCAACACGTGGAGTAAAATAGCAGAACCCCGGACCGAACCCGAACGATTTTTGAAATGTCCGGGTCCGGGTCCGTGCCACGGACACCCGAAAGTTCGGTACGGACCCGAACGTTACAGTCCGGGTTCGCTCAACACTAATGGACAGCACATTGACATAAAGTCCAAAAAAGTGTTTAAGTGAAAAAAATGCTAAAGTGAAGAAAAAAAAAATATATAACTCCAATCTTGAATGGAAATCAACAATAAAAAGACAATATAGTGAAAAATATAGATTTAAATGCCCAGTCCCATGATAGGATCAGCAATATAAACTTATTGGTGAAAACACAATAGTTCAGTGCAAAGATGTGCGCAATAAATTGATGGTGAAAAATAAAGAGGGGATCCAGTACAGTGCTCCAGAATCACCCACAACACCCGTGTGAAATGGACACTTACCGGAAAATCTGGCTGCCGTTACAGCAGCAAACACGCACTCAGTATAGATCCTCCATCTCTTCTGGGGAAGGCTGTTCAGCAACTACCATCCAGATGCAGCTTTAGTAAATAAAGCTCACCAGATGAAGTCTCCATAGTGTAGTATTTATTGGATTTGTATGTTAAAAGCCAAAATAAAATAAAAAGAAAAACAAATGACACTGGTTGTCACTGCCAACCCGGTATGGGACAGTGGCCTGATGTCAACACTAGTGTCTCCTCCCCGACACGTTTCATCCAATGAGACATTATCAAGGGGGTCCTCTAGTGTCAGACATCAAACTAGTTTATATAGCCTCTCACAACTACTCAAATCACGGTGTCTCCTTAGAGAAATTGCAAGTGATCCGTCAGCCATTTTGCCGGTGACGGGAAGTGACACAGCCACCATTATATCTATGCTCAAAGGCACAGGAAATACCAAAAACACCATTTTGGTGAAGACCAGGAAGTAACCAAAGTAATTCAGTGGAACAACCACCAAAAGATAAGAGTGTTGGTTTCCCCTAATGCAGGAAAACGTGCATATCCTGCCTGAAAAATGAGGAGAACATCATAAATAAATTACAGATAGGAAAATAAAAACAAATATATAAAAAAACTAACTAACTCAGACATCGCAGCCAATGTGCAGTAATGATCCGCCAAACTAAAATATATTAATACATAAGAATGCATAAAAATATGTTAAAACATACACATTCGTAGAGCCAATATGTAAGAATAGACACCAATGGTCAAACTAGTTTATATAACCTCTCAAAACTGCTCAAATCAAGGTGCCTCCTTAGAGAAATTGCAAGCAGGAAGTGAAGTGATCCGTCTGCCATTTTGTCGGTGACCAGAAGCGGCACTGCCACCATTATAGCTATGCTCAAAGGCCCAGAAAATACCAAAAACGCCATTTTGTTGAAGACCAGGAAGTAACCAAAATAATTCAGAGGAACAATCACCAAAATATGTTTATTTTTAGCATCTTATTAGTGTTTTCACAGTACACTAAGAAATAAAAAAAGCTCACAAATAGCTGTTAGTAGCATTTTGTAGTGTTTAGAAGTGTTTAGGAGCATTCAGCATTTTTTTCTGCTGGAAAAATACTCCAAATAAAACTCTACAAAAACTATTTTTTTCTGTTCCTAGACGCTGAAGCTCAAAAAAAAATCTTAGAGAAGTGGGGGCGTGAGTGGACGCTATTGTGAGCGGGCATGCGTAGCTCTTCTCACCTGGGCTCCATGATCCTCTTTGGCTGACTGAGCGTCCTGAGGAGGTGGCCGGGGCTTATGTGAAGAGACACGGCGGGGTGCAGGGCAGAGCTTTGAGGACTCGCTGGTGAAGATGCGAGCAGAGCTGGTCGGAGGAGCCGGGTTCCCCCTGGCCGCATCTGGTGGGAGACGGAGCAGATTGTCGGGTGAAATCGGACGGTTTTGGATACCAGGCGTGGAGGAGGTGGGGTGGATTTCCACTCAGTGGTAGCTGAGGAGACTCGGTAAGACTCAGGTGGCTTTGGATCCTCTAGTGCAGGGGAGGCAGGCCGGTACATTGCCTGATAACGGTTGATCCGGGAGAAGTTGGAGGAAGCCGGGCTCACTTCTCTGAGGCGAACGCATACAGGACACTCCCCCTACTTAAAGTGCAGCATCTCCTGATCTCCACTGCCCCCCCCCCCCGGTGTTTGCTCAGGCCCTGCTGCCTTTGCTTGATTGGAATGGCTATAGATAGCCCTGCGGCCCTGGCCTAGATCCGGCCGGCTGTCGGTTTCTATTTCTGCCAACCTCAAATTTAAAATTGAGTTCTTGGAAGGAACAAAAGCTTGTAGCCATCAGCCTGGCACTTCCTGATCCCACTGCATTGACATCCACACTCGGTAAAACTGTTTTATTTTTTCTCTCCATTTTTTATTTGCTCTTTGAAGTCTCCTGATCCTTTTGATGCCTAGCTCAGGTCCTTTCTTCTGTTACCCTCTAAGAATATAAAGAACTGTGTGTATTTCCCTTGGTGTTCTCTCCTCCTGTTGATTTCTACCTGATTGCAATATTGTAAAGAAGAGGGTGGAGGAAAAATCTGCAGGACAAAGTTTGTAAATGTATTTGCAACTGGAGACACGGGCAGGAATCATGACAAAAAAAAAGGGAGACACGTCAGTAGTGCAGGAGGCCCCTAGTCCACAAATACAAAGGCAGTGAAAAATATAACTAAAGAAACAGCTGCCAAGCTGGAACAATTCTCATATATTTCTTCTCAAAATTCTGAGAAAGCACAGCCACCCAAGACATCTCTCTCACCTTCAACCACCCTCAAGGGGTCAGGCCCACATAACAAGCCCCTCAAAATAGCTCTGTCAACCTCTACATCAACTATGGTAGGACCACAGGACCTCTTAATCTCAGAGGCCTCAGCTATGGAGGAACCTTCTTTGAGGGAGGTATTGTTGGCAGTCAATGGGTGTAAAAAGGCCTTATCAGAAATGTCGGACCAATTAAAAAATATTAAGGAGGATATGACATTGGTTAGGCATGACCTACAAGAAGTGCGTGAGTGTACTACAGAGTTGGAGGGTAGAGTTGGGGTTATTGAAGATGTAATAACACCTATGAAAAAGGAATTTGAATTTTTGAAAGAAATAGTTTACAAACAAAATGATAGAATGGAGGACTTGGAGAACCAGCTGATGAAGAATAACATACGTATAATTGGATTGCCAGAGAAAAGTGAAGGAAACAACATGAGAGACTTTTTAGAGAAATGGCTTCGGGAGATTTTTGGGAAGGAAGAACTGTCCCCCTTATTTGCAGTAGAAAGGGCTCATAGGATCCCACAAAGAACATCGGGTGTGGGAGGGACGCCAAGATCAATAATAATGAAACTCCTTTTCTTTAACTACTTCAATACCGAGCCTCTTTTTTGGGGTCAGTGTTTACAGTTTTTTTGCTATAAAATTACTTAGAATCCCCAAACATTATATATTTTTTTCTAACACCCTAGAGAATAAAATGGCGGTCATTGCAAAACTTTATGTCACACCGTATTTGTGCAGCGGTCTTACAAGCGCACTTTTTTAAAAAAAAAATCACTTTTTTTGAGTTAAAAAGTAAGACAACAGTAATGTTAGCCAAATATTGTGAAAGATAATGCTACGCCGAGTAAATGGATACCCAACATGTCATGCTTCAAAATTGCGCTCGCTCGCAGAATGCCGACAAACTTTGCAACTTAAAAATCTCCATTGCCGACATTTAAAAATTTCTACAGGTTACTAGTTTTGAGTTACAGAGGAGATCTAGTGCTAGAATTATTGCTCTCGCTCTAACGATCATAGCGATACCTCACATGTGTGGTTTGAACACTGTTTTCATATGCGGGCGGGACTTAAATATGCGTTCGCTTCTGCGCTCGAGCTCGCAAGGATGGGGTGCTTTAAAAAAATTTTTTTTTAATTATTTATTTTACTTTTTATTTTTACACTGTCCTTTTAAAAAAAATGTGATCACTTTTATTCCTATTACAAGAAATGTAAACATTCCTTGTAATAGTAAAAAGCATACCAGGACCTCTTAAATATGAGATCTGGGGGTCAAAAAGACGTCAAATCTAATATTTATACTTAAATGCAATGCAAAAAAAATGGCAGTGAAAAAAAAAGAGCTATTGGCGGAAGTGACTTGTGACGTCGCTTCCGCCCTGCAATGTTATGGAGCCGAGTGGGCGGCATCTTCCGCTCACTCGGCTTCCAGTGCAGGGGGGACCGGACCCGATCGTCTCCGCTGCTACTGACTGGTCCGGTAAGCAGCGGAGATGATGGGAAAATGGCGGGGGGGCCTCTCCTGCCGCTGATAAAAGTGATCTTGTGACGCTGAGACCACTTTTATCTGACGCGGAATCGGCAGCTGAAAAAAAATACCGGGGTTATGGTTACTATCTGCTACCATAACCCTGGTATCCCACTGAAAAGAGGCCATCGTCACATGACAGCGCTGGTCTGGAAGTGGTTAAAGATAGAGAAATAATATTGCGTAAAGCAAGAGAAATGAAAGATGTGATGTTCAATGGGGTTAGAGTTTCATTCTTCCCTGACTTCTTTGCGAAAGTACAGAGAAGAAGAGTGAGATTCACGGATGTTAAAAGAAGGTTGCAACAATTAAGTGTTCAATAGGCAATGCTGTATCCAGCATGACTGAGATTTGCAGCCAATGGGGCAGTTCACCTTTTTGATGAACCCACTGCGGCCACAGCCTGGTTGGAAAAAAATGAGAGTTCTTTGTAATTTTGTAAAAGGATAAGATAAAAGTCACACTCTTTAAAAATAAGCACAAATAAGGACAAAGGGTCAATATTTTGAAAAGTTTTTTCTTTTTTTTTTTTAAGGAGCACCAGGAAAAGAGTTATGGTTCAAAAAGGTGTAATTTAGTGAGTCACTTGTGTTAGTAGCACAGACGTGGTATTTTTGTTGGGGGAAAATGGATAAATACACAAACAGGGTCACAATTAATGCCCTTAGATAGGTTTGGGGGTGGGGGGAGAAGAGGAGGGGGTGGGGAGGGAGATGGGGTGGGGAGGGAGGGAAATAAGGTAGGAAGGAAGGAGAAAGAGAGGGGTAAGCAATCACAGTTATTTTTGTATAAGAAAGGTACAGTGCAATTTAAATTTGAATACACGATGGATATATTTTTGAGAAGGGAGAAATTATTGGGGCAGAGACATATATTTTTTGCACACATAGGATGGGTCACAATTGCTCTTCTCTTGCCTTTTTTATTTCTTTTCTTGTTTTCCAATTACAATGAATAGGGGAACAACTATCTGTTCATGGAACATAAGGGGATTAGGTGATTTGTTAAAAAAATAGCTATTTTTAAATTTGCCTCAACTTTTGGAGCATCTGTTCTCTGCCTGCAGGAGACACATTTAACAAAGGAAACGGTGACACGATTAAAACATAAAGGGTTTGCTCAACAATATCACGCTGTTCATACATCGTACTAGAGGGGAACGAGAATATTAATACATAGATCAACAAAGTTCTCCTGTAGGCAGATAGAAATAGATGATGAGGGACGTTACGTTCTGTTGTATGGGGTGTTGGCGGAGACACTATGTATACTAATGAATGTATATGTCCCTCCCCCTTTTAACATTGAAATAATTAAACATTTGTTCGAATTTATGGTTGATAAGCCAAGGGTACCAGTCTTGATAGTGGGAGATTTCAATATGGTGTTGAATATACAGATGGATAGGTTTCCTCCAAGAAAGGGGTCTGGACAAAATCCATCTACAGACCATTCCACGCTACTTTTGGCATTAAGACTGGGACCGTGGAGGGATGGGAGAGAATGGAGAGTGAATCCACTGTGGCCACAGTTGATTTCCCCCAAAAAATACATGTTAGACATACTTCAGGAATGTTAAGGGTATAATAAAGCAACAGCAACGCAGGGAATGGTTTGGAATACTCTTAAGGCCTATCTAAGAAGAATGATAGTTGAGCAAATCTCTAAGAAAAAATCCACAAAGGACTGGGAGATGAAAGTAATGAGGGAAGTATCTGAAATAGAGAAGGTTTATGTAGAAGACCCATCATCAGATAACCTAGCTAAGTGGACTGAAGCACAAAAGATATATCAAACTTTGGCTTTAAAAAGGGCTGAGAATAAAAGGTTCTTCCTGAAGCAGACTTATTATGATGAGGGAGAAAATACTGAGCACATGCTGGCCCTTATGGCAAAATCTCAGAACACCAGTACGTTGGCTGAGATGGCTATTAAGACTCATGCTGGAAGGGTCACCAAGTGTCCAGAAGAAATAGTGAATATTTTTTAGGGATTATTATTTTGAGCTATATAGGTCTAGGACAAGAGAAGTAGATAGAGAAATGGTAGAGTTTTTTCAGGACTTTGCTATCCCACATCTCTCAGAAGATAGGGATATGTTGGATCTACCAATCACTATAGAAGAGCTACAGGAGGCAGTACGAAACTCAGCGAAGCACAAAACTCCAGGTCCAGATGGGTTATCAAATGAAATTTATGAGGAATATGGGGAAGTATTGCTCCCAGAATTGCTACAGGTATTGAAGGCACTAGAAAGAGAAAATCGACCAGCATCAATGACAGAGGCTACAATTATAATAATACCAAAAGAGGGAAAAGACCCAATACAGCCCACGTCTTACAGACCAATCTCCTTGCACTGTGCGGATGTTAAACTGCTGGCAAAGATTTTAGCTAGTAGACTAAGTAAAATAATCCCCACAGTGATCCATCGGGATCAGTGTGGATTTATTCCTGGCAGATCAACATCATTAAATATAAGCAGATTATTTTCAAACTTACAAATTCCAGTAGAGCAAATGGGATCAAGAGCGGTGTTATCTCCCTCGATGCTGTCAAAGCATTTGACAGTATCGAATGGAATTATTTATGGAGGATACTGGCGGCCTTTGGCATTGGCCCAGTTTTTGTAAAATGGGTAAAATTATTATAAACTAACCCAAGAGCGAAGGTGAAAATTAACAAAAAGGCTTCAGAATTAGAGTTGAGCGAACTTCTAGAAGTCCGGGTTCTGCTGGTTCGGCCGAACTTCGGGACAAAGTCCGGGTTCGGGTCCGGACAGAACCCGAACTTTGTCCCGTACCCTGAACCCCATTGAAATCAATGGAGACCTGGACTTTTAGGCACAAAAAATGTTGTAAAATAGTCTTGGAAGGTCCTAGAGGTCTGCAAAAGGAAGGAAATGTGGGTAAGGGTGGGACAAGTGGCCTACAAAGAAATGGGGACAGGGAAATAACTTTAAATATTTTAAAAAAAATAAAAACATAAAAAATGCAAAAATGGAGATCATCTTCAAAATGGGTCTGAAAAGTATTAATTAACATTAGAGGCCATAGAACTGTTCTAAAATCATCTTCAAACTGTGTCAAAAAAGTATAAATAAGCCGGGAGTACCCATATCACTGTTCTGCAAAATGTGTGTATCACTTTAAATGAAACCGGAAATCAGTGCACATCTCTTCTGCACAATTATTTCAAGTCTGTGTGTTACTTTAAATCAAACCGTCAATCATTCAATCGTCAATTGTTCTTCACACTTCTTTTTAGTCTGTCACTTTTCTTATTGCCACTAATGCTTGCACATCTGTTATTCACACACAACATCTTTTGTTTGCCTAGAAAAGATGTTCTTCACACATTACATCTGTTCTTCATACATCTGGAAATAGAATAGAACACTTTACCTAAAACCGGGTGCGGAACCATACACATGCTCTTCAAACATCTGGATAGTGTGTTTGAAAATACAGCATAGAGAAGAGCATGCATATGGTTTCACTCTTCACACAGTTTGCAGATGTTTTCAGAACAGTGATATTATATCACTGATATGATATCACTGTTCTGAAAACATCTGCAAACTGTGTGTGAAGAGCGCAACCATATTCATGCTCTTCTCTATGCTGTATTTTCACACACAGATTCCAGATGTTTGAAGAACAGGTGTATGGTTCCTCCCCGGTTTTAGGTAAAGTGTTCTAAACTATTTTCAGATGTGTGCAGAACAGATGTAATGTGTGAATAACATCTGTTCTGGTGCAGAACAGATGTGTGTGAATAGCAGATGTGCAATGATTGACGGTTTCATTTAAAGTGACACAGACTTTAAAAAGAAGTGTGAATAACAGATGTGCAATGATTGACGGTTTGATTTAAATTGACACACAGACTTGAAATTATTGTGCAGAAGAGATGTGCACTGATTCCCGGTTTCATTTAAAGTGACACACACATTTTGCAGAACAGTGATATGGGTACTCCGGGCTTATTTATACTTTTTTGACACAGTTTGAAGATGATTTTAGAACAGTTCTATGGCCTCTAATGTTAATTAATACTTTTCAGACCCAGTTTTAAGATGATCCCCATTCACCTCCATTTTTGCTTTTTTAGGTTTTTATTTTTTTAAAAATATTTAAAGTTATTTCCCTGTCCCCATTTCTTTGTAGGGCACTTGTCCCACCCTTACCCCCATTTGCCTTCCTTTTGCAGACCTCTAGGACCTTCCTGGGCTTTTTTACAGCATTTTTAAGATTTTTCATTAAAATTACCAGAACCCCGGACCCGAACCCGGACTTTTTTTGAAAGGTCCGGGTCCGGGTCCCGGACACCCCAAAGTTCGGTACGGACCCGAACTTTACAGTCCGGGTTCGCTCAACTCTATTCAGAATACTTTCTGCTGTCTCGTGGCACAAGACAGGGGTGTCCAGTGTCACCCTTGCTCTTTGCTTTGGCCGTGGAGCCCCTGGCCATAGCCATAATAGCAGCGGAAGATGTAAAGGGCTTTAGGAGAGGGAGAGATAGAAAAGATCTCATTATATGCGGACGATATTCTCCTGTATTTGGGAGATATAAATCATTCACTAAAGGTAGGGATGGAAATTATAAGAAAATACGGTGAGTTCCTGGGACTCTCCATCAACTGGGAGAATTCTGCCCTTCTCCCAGTTGATGAATTGGACCAAGAGCTGCCTGAGAATATTCGATATCTTCAAGTGGTGGAAAATTTTGAATACTTGGGTATAAACATAACTGTAAATCCTAAGGTATATATTCAAAAAAACTTGGAGCTCCTGTTAAATGTATTTAAAGATAAATGCAAGGCTTGGAACCATCTCCCCCTGTCAATAGTAGGCTGCTGCAGCCTAATTAAAATGGTGTGGTTACCCCAACTATAATACATCTTACACAATACACCAATATGGATTCCAGGTGTGTGGTTTAAGAGGTTAGAAGGTCTCATCAGGGACCTGATTTGGAAAAAGGGACAGCCTAGAATACGGTTGAGATCACTGCAACTACCCAGGGATAAGGGGGGATTGGCGGTACCACACCCTTGGAGTTACTTCCTGGCATCTCAGCTGCAACATATGGGGTGATAGGAGATCGATAGGAGGGGAAATGATACGACATGTTATAGTTTGCGAGCACTTTTGTCCCACACCCCACATACATTCCTGACTGAGGCACTAGAAGCAGACTCGTTGGGGAAAGAGAGCCAATGCCCCTTAGAAAAACTGGTGGTGAAGGTCTGGAATACAGCAAGGTCAATATTTCAATACTCTGGATTTACAGAATATACCCCAATTTGGGATAATAAAAATTTACATGAGGTAGAGGGACAGAAAACTTTTAATAACTGGAAACAAAGAGGGGTAACAAGGCTATCGCAAATTTATGTAGCAGAAGAATTGAAGTCATTCCAGGAGCTAAAACAGGAATTTGGGTTTTCAAACAAAAATTTTTACCAATACTTACAGGTGAGACATGCACTGACATCACAGTTCAAAGAAAGGAGATTAAAATGGAGTAGAGCCCCTTTATTGAGTATGCTGGTAGATCATACCTCCTTAAAGGGATTGATTTCCAAACTACACAAGAGTATACAGCTAAAAACGTTAGAAAAGTCCTCCCAACACTCTAGTAGGGAAAAATGGGAAGAAGATGTGGGAGTGCTTACAGATGCCTAATGGAAGGATATACTGTCTTCAGTGGATCCGTTATCCCTTTCAGCAGCGCAGAGAACCCCTCAACTTTATATCATACATAGAGCATACTATAACACCAAAAAAGGCTATTTCAGCTTGAGAGACATCCGGATGCATATTGTCCCAGGTGTAGGGCCCAGTTGGGTACTTGATACATATGCTCTGGAGGTGTCCCAAACTGTATATATATCGGGATGGGGTAATAAGGAAAATTAACTTAATGTTTGAATTGGTGTTACAGATGGACCCAGTGCTGTGTATATTGGGACAGGTAGATCAAAATGTGGGATCAATATCAGCATGCATAGCAATTATGAGATGCTTATACCTAGCGAGGAAGGAGATTACTCGGAAATGGATAAAGCCTAGACCACCCACTATAAAGGATTGAATGCAAATGGTTCACCATACAATAATAAGGGAAAAATTAGCCTATACAAAGAGGAGAAGTAAAATTAAATTCGAAAGGACATGGAAAAGATGGCTAGATACTTCAGGACTGGTACCCATATATGTGAATTTATAGGAGGTTAGAGAATGCACTAAATTATTTTGCACAATGAGATAAAGAGGGTGGGAGGGATGGGTAATTGGTGGGAGGGAGGTGGGGGAAAATGGGGATATTTAGATAATCAGGGGAATGAATTGCTGACTTGGAGTATGACACTTTTGCATATTTTGTAAAAAAGAAAAACAAATAAAAATAAGATGATTAAAAAAAAACACTAATAACCTAATGTAGTATGCATGGACACATATGATAACACTATTTAGCTTCTAGAAGCAGAAAAAAATGCTAATAACAGCTTCTAGGAGCTTAAAAAGCCGCTAGTGTGCATGGAGCTTTACTAAGGAAAGTGAGTGTTTGTCTGTGAGTGAAAGTCTGTTTGTGTTTGGTAAATCAACCCCATTGGTTTTCCTTTACTGCTGCTCCTCACAATGCAAGTCTGTAAGTTGGCTGACTGACTGAAAAGAATGCTCTCTTCATGTGGCTGATATCTTAACTGTGAAAGAGGAGGACTGTTTTGGAGATCATGAACAATTTTTTCCCCTAGTTGGAGCAAATAGGAACATGCTGTATACGGGTTTTCTGGCCTTCCTCTGGATTGACTGTGCGTATTGGGTTCTGTATATGGAAGTTTTAAATATATCAATTCTTTCTTCTTTTCTATTGGTTGAACTCGAAGGGCTTGTGTCTTTTTTCCATGTAACAATGCACCTTGTCTATAATGCTTAGCAAGTGTTTTGAAGAACAAATACTGTATTATTTACAAAACCCCAATCCTTTTCTTACTGGTAAGGACTGTCTTTCTGAACAACTTAATACTACTCAACACAGTCTCTATTAATACCATTTACTTATAATGTCCCTGGTAGTCAGAGATGAATGCATCTTTCCTATACTGTAAGTGAATGATGGAGCTTACGACAAGATGCTTTATTTATGGCCAGAAAGAGTTACTTGCCCAATGTAGGGTAAATTAACAGATCAATGTTAATTCCACCCTTTCCATATAAACGTTTTTTGACATCCTCAGCCCTCCATTGAGGTGTTAAGAGTGAAAGGACGTCATGTGTAAGCTATGATCCAGAGGATTCGTATCTTACACCTTCCTTTCCAGTGTAACTTTGGAGTCGCTGGAGTCATACACGCCTATGGACCCCCTATATGTAACAATGTTGACGCCCCCAGAACCCTTACATGATACCTGTAAGTATTGGGTATTTCCTGTGGCTCTGAGTGGAGCAGCAGGGGAGTTAGGTGAAGTTATATGTGTGCTGATTGATGTGATGTTAGGATGGGATGGTGGGGGGGGGGGGGTGGGTTGACATCAAATTAAAGAAAATTTGGTCTGCTTAGTCAGGACTTATTGAACATTGCCATATTGCCAGTAAGCAAATATTTAGGAGATATGTTCTTTTCCCATACAATAATAATGCATTTTCCTGAAATGAAATGGCTAAACTCAGAATAAACAAAGTGCACCCTATAGACCTGTTATTTTTGATCTGCTTTGGACAAGTAACTATTTTGTGCAATTAATAAAAAAGAATGCTGCTTTGAGCTCCATAATGTCACTTACAGCATATATAACTTAACCTAATGCCCGGTACACACAATGAGATTATCGGACAAATGATCGTCCATTTTTTTTTTTGCATGCTAATCTCAGATCGAATAGGAAGAGTTTACTTTAGTCACGAAAATTCTCGTATGACAGAATAAAAAATCGGAAGTGATGTGATGTGTTGTAGTGTATTTGTATTGCATATTTGAACGACAACTGTACTGGTTACATGAAAATTGTATGATCGGGCATCGTACGAGAAAATTATTCCTGCATGTCTGATCGGATAATATCGGATGAACTGTCATGATTGGCTCTCGAAAGCTCTCATCCTATTATCGTACGATCAATTCGAAAGCATTATTTTCCGTACAATTTGCTGATCGTGTGTATGGGGCTTAACTCCCCTGCTGCTACACTCAGTTACCCAATACTTGCAGGTGTCATGTGAGGGTGCTGGAGGTATCAACATTCTCACATATGGGGGTCCATAGGTTTGTGTAAGCTACGACAATGGCAACTCAGAGGTTACACTGGAAAGGAAGGTGTAAAATATGAATCATCTGGATCATAGCTTACACATGACTTTCATCTCACTCTTATCACCCCAATTGAGGGCTGGGGAAGTAAAAAAAAATGTTTGTTTAGCTGGGAAGGGTCCAATTAACCCCTTCCCACTGACTGTACACAAATATGCAGCCCCACTGGACTGGGCTTTTTCCATTGGGCTGTATATTTGCGCATCTCCCTTTGTGCCAGGAGCATGCCATATGCCGTCCTCCCAGCACATAGACCAGGGTCTCACCGAGAGCCCCTGGCCCCGTTCTAACGATCGGTACTCAGAATGTCCGATTCTGGGTCACCTAATCGCTGTGATAGCCTCTGATTAGCCATCCCTGTGTTTTCTGCCTGTGTGAATGGATGGGAGAGATATATTGTAACATTACCTGTTCTTGCAGAGATAGGAAAAAAGTGTGTGAAGAAAAAACAAATATATAAAAAAAATACCTAGTTCAAGTTTTGACCCAGCTCAATGCCAGGGTTAGTGTTTGGGTCAAGGTCAGGGTCAAAGGTGGTGGTAAATTATGGTAGTAGCAAGAAATATACAGTTACATTTAAAAAAAAATGTACTATTTTAGGCCAGTTTTCTTTTGATAATAAAAAAAAATCAGGCAATAACCATTACCATTTACCACCAAATGAAAGCCCAAGTTGTCCTGAAAAAAACAAGCTATAATCCACTTGGATGCAGAAAGTAGTTGTGATGATAAGTACAGGTTTTACTAACACATAATTGGGCTTAGGCATTAAGATTTGTTTTATCCTTAGGCGGGAAGGGGTTAACATTGATCTGTTAATTTACCCGGCATTGGGCAAGTAACTCTTTCTGGCAATGAATACAAAAGAATCCCACCGTGAGCTCCATCATTCCACTTAAAGTATAGGAATTGCATTGCTCTCTGGCTAATTGGAGACTGTAGAGAGTTGTTGTCAACAGCAAGTGGACAAACATCAAACATGGAGAGAGGAGAAAGAAAAGAAAAGAAAAGAAAAGAAAAGAGAAGAGAAAAGAGAAAAGAAAGTTAAAAAAAAGAAAAGTAATAAAGAAAGGAAAAGAGAAGAGAAGAGAAGAGAAGAGAAGAGAAGAGAAGAGAAAAGAAAAGAAAAGAAAAGAAAAAGAAAAGAAAAGAAACGAAAAGAATAGAAAAGAATAGAAAAGAAAAAAAGAAAAGAAAAGAACAGACTTGATGGACCACTTTTTTACGCAGTCACACTTCTTTCTATATCTCTATGTAATCTGATTCTAGAGCAGCTGATTAATTCACATTAAAAAAAAACAAAAAACAAAAAAAAAAACCCTCAAATTTTACAACTATAAAAACATGATGCATTTTATATTTAAACTACCACTTCAACTTTGTTAAAATTACTAATTAACTTCCCCATAACAAGCAAGTACATAGTTTGATTGTGAATCAAGGATTCAGATCAGAGAATGATGGATGCTGATTGGCTATGTTTTTTTATATGCATATATACTTTTATTTATGCAATGAGTAAAAATGGCTCAGCGATAAGAGCTTCTTTTCTCGAACTGTCTGAGGTTTAATAAACATGTCAGGTCTCTCTCCCCGTCCTTTAATGCATTAGCATGTTCATAATTCAGCAGAACAAAGGAAAAGGGGATTGTGTGAATAATGCCCCCTCACGGTAGCTTTGTATGAAATCGGATTACATCTATGATGTATAACGCTGGGAGGAATGACTGGCAAGCACAAAATATGCTCTGTCAGGACTTTCTTCCCTAGAGAAGATTAGACAAAGCAGCTTTCTTACAGCACTAGGGTAGGTCCTGTCTTTGTCAAACCTGCTCAGTAAGGCAAGAGTGCCATGACTATGAAAAAAGTGGCGTAATACATACCAGCCAATCAGATTTCAGTATATTGTAGTCATATCAATTAAAGAAAATGCACAATGTTTTGGTATGTATTAAGATAATTAATGTATAAATAAATAAATGCATTCATTATATTAAAGTCAAACTCTTTTCTGGGTCAAATACAAAATTTGTCTGCACCCCCACCCCTTAGCATATGCTTATTTGATTTAGGGTGGATCCAGCAGAGAGGTATATTTACCTTACATAACGGTCCAGCCGGTTTCCTCCTCGACGGTTGCGTTAGGTTTGGTTCACACCTATGCTGTTTGCTTTTGGTCCGTCTCTGCAGTGCTTTCTGCTGTGCATTTTTGCACACGGTTTTGATACATTTTTTTGCACTTTTTTTGACTTTGTTGCATTTTTACACTTTTTTTGGGCTAATTTGTTGTTGGGTGGATTAAAAAATGCAAACCACGTCAAAATCATGGCAAAAACACACTACGTGCTTTTCTGCTGCTTCTCCATTGAAGTCTATTGAACCACAAATGCACCCTTTTGCTTTTAAAAAAGTCCTTGACCCTTTCCAAAAACACAGCAGCTGAAAAAAAGCATACATGTGAATGTGTCCCATAGGAAACCATGTTAAATGGACTGCAGCTTGTTTCTGCAATCTGCATTAAAAAACACACAGGTGGGAATGGAGCTGCAGTTAGACAAAGGCAGCCAAAAAATGAGCAGGCAGTGCATGTTTTTTTTTTTTTTATTAGCAAACTCAGTATGCTTTGCAAACTTAGTGTCATGGTATCACACAGCATCAGTCATTTGAAAAAAGAAACATTTTGTATGAGCAGTGGAAACAATAATATAAAATATATTTTTATTATTATTATTTTAATTGTTATTATCTGATTACATTATTCTGACCATAATGTTAATTCAGATAGAAAAGCCTATGAAAGGGTGGAAACAAACATCATACCTGGTGTTGATTGTTATCTGAACAGCCCATGTATGTCATTTCAGAGTATGCAGAGAACACTAGTCTTCACAAGCATCATTCTAGGCCTGGTCAGTTAATAAGAACCTATTAGCCTATAGATAAGGTATTTACTGTACATGCATATATGAAGGGGATGGGAGGCATTGTTTGTTAAAGTACACTAACTCTTTAATTGCTGCAGTGGCTAGTTGCTGCAAAAATATATTTATTTAGTTCAAATATAACATCCTATATCTAAACTATATATTTTTTAGTTAGCTTTAGCTTTATGAAATTTTTTTTAATGTTTACAGGTTCCTAAATTGTTCTTTTATGTAATTGTTGCCTTTAATTGTATAAAATCTTTATGTAACAAATACACATTTTAACTGGTTGGTTACATTATAGCTTCTTTGGAAGATGTTTGTTCACTTTGCATCTAAACTAAAAAAGTTAAAATATTTAATGAAACATTGTGCATTCCCATTAAAGTGGAACTAAACTATATCTGAGCACCAAAAACAGAAAACACGATTTTATTAAAGAGGTTGTAAACCCAGAGAAAATAAAACCTGTGAGACAAAGGCATAATGAGTTAGTATGAGATGGCTGACATCTTGCCCGGTGGCTCTTCCGGGTTCGTGGGCTCCGGCGCTGTGAGTGGGCGAAACTGCGATGACACGCATGCACGGGAGCCGCCATTTACAGAACATGCTCTGAAGGTCTGGCACAGTAAGCTGCACCTTCAGAGCGCATGTGACGACGACATCATTGGTTCCATTCACTCTGAATCTCTTCTAAACTGAATTTAGGAGATATTCACAGTACCTAAATGTAAGCCTTATTATAAATATAAGACTTTACTTCCTCTTTAACCATATCCTGTCCGCCATATAGCAATATGACGTGTGCAAAATGTGCAAAGTGGTTTCATTATCCTGACTGGACGTCATATGACGTCTAGCAGGAAAAGCCGCTAGCGCATGCAAGCAGGTGCTAAAAGGAGATCGCATCCTTGGACCAACACTCCCTGATTAACCAGGGGTAATTTTTAGGGGAGCCGGAAGTCTAAGAAACAAAATTGCCCTTAATGTCCCTGATCCACCTACCAGACCAGTATTCTTTGGGGACCTAAAGGGATACTATTTCTGCCATAGGTGTAAGGCATGCGAGGTAAACTCCCTGAAAGGAAGGAAGGTGATGTCCTTTAGTTCCTCAGTTACAGGGAAGGAATATGAAATCAAAACTTGCATTACGTGTAGTACTCGAAACGTTGTGTACCTCATCAAGTGCCCATGTGGGTTGGATTATGTGGGAAGAACCACCCGGAGTCTAGCCATCAGATTGGGAGAGCACATTTGCAACATCAAAAAGGGCTTCCCGGGACACAGCGTTTCGAAGCACTATGATTTAAAACATGGAAGAAGTCTAGCTGGTACCAAGTTTATAGCCTTGGAGAGATTCATGGGACATTGGAGGGGAGCTAATGCCAAAAGATGCATATCCCAAGCAGAAACCAGCTGGATAAATAGATTAAAGTGTTATACGCCATTTGGTTTGAACGTAGAATGGGACTTGAACTGCTATATAAATAATAGTTAACCCCTTACTGGTAGGAATTTTTCCTGGATAAGGTATGGGTCCGTGACACAAAAATATCATATGCTAGGGAATAAGGGAGGTTTGTGTCAATTTAATGCTTGCAACCAAGGGTCATTTTTCTGGCTTGTATTGTCTCCTGGTTCTTATATACATTTTTACAATTTTTATCTATTTTGTTTATATGTAATTCTGACCTTATTCAGAATGGAATCCTCAGTGATGGGGATAGGAATATTTATAATTCTTCCAGCAGGGGGCACCCTGCAATATTCTAGGACGAATATATAAATTAATTTTACTGATTGGTTTATATTAACATTTTTTTATTAGTAGATTGTGAGTGAGGTTGATAAATCAAATATTTGGTTGTCTCACACTAGCCTTTATAAATATTGTATTTTATTATTTAGAGAGTAAGGTTGAAAGGAGATGGCAAAAATGTATTGATTAATACCTCATAAAGCTGGGGGGATCCCCAATCAGCTTCTACCTTTTTTTCGCCTTTGGAACATAAAAATGGTTATGCCCCCTTTTTCTTATATTGGTGGAGAGGATCTCCTAGGGGGGGAGAAAAATACGGGCTCATCACCCGCACCTCCCACCCACATGCATATTATTTAATGAATTACAGTGGCAGGGGGGCTATTAAAACAACTTAAAAAAAAGGGGAGTTTGCACCTTTCCGACCTTCCGGTAAGTGGGGAGGTTTGTAAACATTCCGTTCTGGATTATCTTTGCAAAATGTCCCCACTGTGGGAATCCGCCATGTTTATGGTTGGTTTGGCCATTGGAAACGGAGGAGGAACAGAGTCAATTAAAACATGAGATGTGAGAGCTGATTGGCCCTCCCGGGCTATTGTAAGGTATAAATTGAGTGGTCCGTGCGTGTGGGCGTATCCCTGATGACGTCAACTCTGACGAAACCGGTTGGAGCTACGCCCGCACGTTGACCACTCCTCTGCTATCGCCATCACGCATCTGCGCATGCGCGGCCGCGGCGCGGCCATTTTCCTTCTTGGTGGATGTTCATTTATGCTTTATCAAAGACGAATTGTTTGTAAGTTTTATTCCTTTTACTATTAAACTTGTGAAAAACGTTATTACACTATTGGAGCCCTTTATTCCTACATGTTTGGATTGATCCTTCCATCTGAGTGACTTGGAGGTCGGGTTCAACAGCTGGGTCTGAAGCTTGTAGTGAATACGGCAGCAGGAGGGGAGACCACTTGACTGCAGCAGCAGGAGGGGAGACTACCTAACTCGTAAATAAAGCGTGTTTGACCACTCTTATCAGGGGGTCGCATGCTCTCTGGTAAGAGTATAATAGCTGGGGTGTTGAGTGGCACCAGTGTGGTCTTGTTTTTCCTTTCTGACACGGATTGGGACTCTCTCTGGTTGGTTCATCTATGAACACTTACCACCTCTTGGAATTGTTTTTTATGGACTCATGATCGTATTGAGTTGATAGCGCTGCACCATTTTATGTACTATCAATAGAGGTACAGGCGATCCTGGCGTATTCAAATCCCGTTCTCATACCGGATGTATAGACATTAAAAGATAAAGGATCATAGCATAATATTGTCTAAAAGGTTGTTTATTGAATATAAAAGTCATGTTATTCCGCTCACCTACCACTTGTGGGCATCACCCTTCTGAGACGCTTGAATTTTATTTTATTTTTCACATTCAATGATTTTACTTTTTTGTTTGGACACTCGTGGACACTTGTTTGATGTATTTGATTTTATTCACTATCATCATTGTTTGAGATTATGTCATATTTATCATGCTTTTGATAATAGCTGCACTATATGTTATATTAATTGGTATTGGGTGTTTTTATCTATTGACCCATGCTAGCAGCTGTCTGTTTATCATTTATGAATTTTTTGATAAAATTTTTTCTCATTAACTTATTACACATTTACACATATCTAGCCCAGATATTCCTTTTATTTTATTGATTATCAGTGCAGACCCATCAAGAATGCCCACTTCAGACCACCAGGGATGCCAGTCAATGCCAATCAGTGCCCATTAGGATGGCACTCTGTGCCCATCAGTGATTGCTTGTCAGTGTCTCCTAATCAGTGCTGCCTATCAGTGCCGCCCATCAGTGCTACCCATCAGTGCCGCCTATAACTGCTCACCAGTGCCACCTATCAGTGCCACCTATGAGTGCCCATCAGTAACACCTATGATTGCCCATCAGTGCCCATCGGTGCTGCCTATAGGTGCCCATTAGTGCCAATTATCAGTGCCCATCAGTGCTGCATATCAGTGCCACCTATCAGTGCCCATCAGTGCTGCATATAAGTGCCTCATCATCAGTGCCAATCAGTACTGCCTCATCAGTGCCCATCAGTGCAGCCTCATCAGTGAAGGAGAAAACATACTTATTTACAAAGTTTTGTAACAGAAACTAAGAAAAACTTTTTTTTTCAAAAGTTTCTGTCTTTTTTTATTTTGAGAGCAAACAATAAAAATCCCAGTCCCAGGCCTGGGACTCAGAAGGAACAATCTAACTGTAAGAACAAGACCTCACTTGCTCATTGGAAACTTACATTCTACAGTTTATCTGTTGGAGATTGAAGCAGGCGGTGAACGCATGAGATTGTCCCTTCACTGTTGGGTATGAGATAAGACCTGGAAAGAAAGCGAGGACTTCCCCAATACCTCACAGCGGGTCACGGCTGTCTGCCTTGCTGACTCACTAGCGATAGTGAGTCACTGGGCTCTGGTAAGAGTACCCATTCTTTTATCCCACTCGGTGTGCATGCTCCTTGGTGGTGGCCCGGTAGGAGGAACCAGAGTTGTCTGATACCCTCTAGAGGAAGAACTTCACTTTCATTACAGTGGATGTCTGAATGTCACTTTATTTTGGACTTTTCACTTTGGTGCACTTTTTTCTTTGTTTTGATTATCACTTATTTTATTCTGATGTTTATGATTCAGGACTCTTTCAGGATTATTTGTGTTATTAGCACCTTTCAATTATTACTTGGTTTAGCGTGACTGTTTATTTTGAAGTACAGCTTAGTTTGGATTCGACTAGTGTTGAGCGAACCCGGACTGTAACGTTCGGGTCCGTACCGAACTTTTGGGTGTCCGTGGCACGGACCCGGACCCGGACATTTCAAAAATCGTTCGGGTTCGGATTCGACATGAAGTTTTATTTGTCAGTGCGATTTGGTTCATTATTAACTTTCCACGATTATTGTGTTTATTAGGACTTTCTCAGGACTTAGTATTTGTAGTCTTATTTTATTCACTATTAGTTTTGTTTCTTTTTTCACGTGGTTTCACTTTTCAGGTTTTATTTCACTGTAAGTCTGTAGGTGACATTACTTTCACTTCAAGAAGGAGATCTCCCATAGTCTGTTGAGACCAAGGAGGATGGCCCGGTGGTGGTTCCTCGTACGTGTGGCTCACCCTATTTTCTTACCCATGAGAATGGTCTCGGGTCACTGAGTGA
>BLSH010047373.1:1395045-1407968 GCA_018402905.1 Glandirana rugosa | reverse complement strand
ATTTGTAGGGCACTTGCCCTAGTTTGAAGATGATTTTAGAACAGTTATATGGCTTCTACCGTTAATTAATACTTTTCAGACACAGTTTGAAGATGATCCACATTCACCTCCATTTTTGCTTTTTTTATGTTTTTATTTTTTTAAAAATATTTACAGTTATTTCCCTGTCCCCATTTTTTTGTAGGGCACTTGCCCTACCCTTACCCCCATTTTACTTCCTTTTGCAGCCCTCTAGGGCTTTCCAGGACTTTGTTACAGCCATTTTTGTGCATAAAAGTTCGGGTCCCCATTGATTTCAATGGGGTTCGTTGTCCGTGCGATCGTTCGGGTTCCGTCCGGACCCGGACCCGGACTTTGTCCCGAAGTTCGGACGGACCAGCAGAACCCGAACTTCCAGAGGTTCGCTCAACTCTAGATTCGACTTGTTTCTGTAGCAGTGATTTAGTAATCATGGAGGTGTTTAGTCTCCAGATTTTCCCCATTTGTTTGGGGTTGGCTGGAAAAAGCTGAAGTGAAATTGGAGCATGGTCTGACCACGTAATGCGGCCAATAGACGCCGACTGAATTGTTTGCAGTGTATGTTTATCTACTAGAAACAAGTCTATCCTAGAATAGTACTTTTGGGTGTGCGAAAAGTAGGTGTAATCTTTTTCGGTGTCATGGAGGCACCGCCATGGGTCAAATAGGTCTTCTGAGCGGAGAAGATTGGTGAGAGCTGAGGATTGTTTTCTGGTGGGATTGGAGGAATCAAGAGTGGGATCTACAATCTGATTAAAATCCCTGCATATGATTAGGGGGAATTGACGATAAGGTTGGAGTTTTATCATTATACTCTTGTAGCATTGGGATTGATGGGTGTTAGGTGCATATATATTGACCACAGTCATGATGTGGTTATTGAAGGAAGCATGAAGGATAATGAACCTGCCCTGTGTGTCCACTTCAGAGTGGATTAATTGAAACGCTACTGTGGAGCGTATCGCTATAAGGACCCCAGCTTTCTTTTTGATGGAGTTGGCATAGAAGCAATGTGGATATTGCTTGTGGGAGCATGTGGGAGGTTTAAGGGAAGAAGTGCGTTTCTTGAGCACACATAATATCTGCTTTTAACATAGTAGCTTCCTTCCATAGTAGGTGGTGTTTGAAAGGGGAATTTAGGCCTTTCACATTAAGTGAAGATATATTAAGAGCCATGTTCTGAAATCGTATCTTTGGTTTTAGAGGTTGCTAGGGGGTAGCGTGGAAGAAGACACCTACCGTATTGTACACCAAAGGTCTGGTTTTAGTGAGCACAAAACTGAGAGAAATAATAAAAAAGAAAAAGGAAACTCAAGGAAAACAATAAGAAAAAGATGTTATCACAATATTCGAAAAGGTATCTATGTGGGATGATTGCTAAATGACAGTAAGAAATAGCAAGAAAAGTGTCTCTCAACTTTAAATAAGAGATCAAGCATGTCATAGGGTGCTTAGCACTCTATATTGACAATATGGTAACTAAAACAAAATATAACAAACCATAGGATACTCATCTGGGACAAGTGATGTTAGTAGTCTTCTTGCTATAGTTTGTGGCGGAACCTGGGTAGAACCAGGTATGATTAATCTTCAGTACTGGTGTTGAGCATGGGGTGAGAAACGGTTGGCAGCATTGCGATGTGGTCCACGGGGTTGTTGTTGTCGGTGGTCAGACGTTAGTGGTGGAGGAGGTGTAGAGATGAGTCTCCAATTTAGTAATCTTTTGATGCCTTCCTTGGGTGTTAAGATGCTGGTCATTTGAGATTGGAAGGTCACAATAAACTTTGTTGGGAAACCCCATTTGTAAGGTATGTTGCGATCCCTGAGGATTGTGGTGACTTGAGTGAACTCTCTTCTTTGTTTTGCTGTAGCTGCTGAAATATCGGTGTACAAGGAGACAGTAGAGTAAGGATCAGGTAATGTTTTAGTCATGCGGGCTGCCGACATAATCTTTTCCTTAATGTGAAAAAAATGAATGCAACCCAGCCCGTCTCACGGGACAGAATCTGGCAGGTAGCTTGGTTTGGCAATTCTGTGCGCTCGATCTATGGTCAAATCCATCTGCGACAGTTGGGGAATAAGTTTGAGGAACATCCGTTGGAGGTATTGGGTGATATCTGATGGTGTCACTGACTCAGGAATGCCTCAGAATTTGATGTTGCTCCTGCGAGAACGATCCTCGAGGTCTGCCATCTTTGTTCGGAGGTAGTGAATTTCTTCAGCTTGTTTATATATAGTTTCAGATGTTTATTCATGCGCAGAGGCCTGTGCTGCAGTCTGTTTTTCAAGTGTTTCTGTGCGCTCCTTGATTTGATCCACTCTAGTATGGAGTGCAGATAGCGATGAACGTAGCTCAATTCTCAGATCTTTTTGTAGTGAGAGCAACATAATTTTCAGTGTATGGTCAGACGGCGCTTGGTCTGTGGCAGGGTGTGCCGCCAGTGAGTCCTGTGGTCCCTCAGGGTCCGTTGCTTCTTCCCAATGCTGCTTTTTATACAAAGGGACTTTAGAGGGGGACTGAGCAGGGAACTGAGCAGCCCATTTACCCCTGTCTGCTGGTGGGCATTGTGAAGATGGGGTGCCATTGTCTGCATTTTCTATCTCATCCTGTGAATCCTGCAGGTCCTGTTGTTCCCCAGGTAGTGGCGGCCTAGGAATAGGAGGTGCCGTTTCACTGCCAGACTTATTGTTTTGCATGTTGGAACCGTAAAAGAAGTCAGATATGTGGCATGATTGTTCTGTATTTTGTTGTTTCTTTTTGGGCATACCTCAGGGTACTTTTCCTCTCCTGTGTAGGGGAGTATTAGGAGGGGTTTCTGTAAGAGCTTAGGTTATGCACTGAGTTCTAAAATTAAACAGACCGAGAGGTTTGCAGGACTAATCAGCTTTGCAAGTGGTCAAATCACCTCCAGTAGTTGATTCTGATTTTTATTTATTTATATATTTATTTATTTTTTAATTAGTTGTACTATGCTTGTAGAATTTGTAGTAATATGGGTTTATATGCCTGTATGTTTCTGAGAACTTGTGATCCTCTATACCATTATGCCTGATATAAGCTTTGGAAGAAATTGATTGGTCTGCTGGTGTTATGTGCACCGGAGTTTTATACACCAGGCCGCAGCAGGGGCCTCAATTTCAAAGGAGTCCGTGTAGCTCCGTATGCAGGAGACAGCATTGCCGTCTGGGCGCTGGGGTAAGGATTCCCCTGGATCGGTATAGCGGTGGTCTGGGATGAGTGGTTTAGCAGCTTTAGTGAGAATTAGTACTGCCAGAGAGCGCAGATATTACAGTTAGGAGCGTGGTCTCGTGGGAGGCCGCAAGATGGCGGCCGTTCCGTTACTGTCCTGGCTGGTGTGTTATCTGGATGGTTCCGTGCTCTGTAGAGCCGTCTCCTCTGTCTACTGGGTTGGACTGTGGGAGGATGGGGGTGTAGGGGCCGGATGGATCCTAGGCGCCGCTCCGGGCTAGGAGTCAGAGGACAGCATGCGTCAGTCCGTCGGTCCACGTCTAGGCCTCAAGATGGCGGCGAGTGTGAAGGTGAGGGAGTTGTTGCGGCCTGGATGGTGGCTCTGTCTGGGATCCGGACCACACACTACTCGGCCCAATAGTGAGTGCGGGAACTGGGGAGTCTGGGGCGGGTGTTACTGTACCTCACCCGGCTTTCTGTCGGCAGGATGGAGGCCGATTGCTGCTGGAGTTAGTAGGTCATTTGTGAGTTTATGGAGAGCAGTGTTGAGAGCAAAATCTGGACTGAGGGGGATCAAGAAGTTTGTTCATGGTCAGATGGTCATTCAGTTGGTTGTAGATCAGTCTTTCAAGGAGTTTGGAGGAGAAGGGGAGTAAGGAGATGGGCTGTAGGTAGTTAAGAATGGTGGGGTTCGGTGCAGGCTTTTTAAGGATAGGGGTGACTAGCTCATGTTTTAGAGAGTTTGGGAAGATGCCAGAAGAGAGGGAAAGGTTGAAAATGTGAGTTAGAGAGTGTAGAATCGAGTCAGAGGGTGGGTGTAGCATTTGCGAGGGAGCAGGATCCAGGGGCAGGTGGTTAGATGGGTGTTAGATAAAAGTTTAGCAACCTCGTTAATACTAGCAGGGTTGAATGAGGAAAGTAGTGATTGTATCTGTGGACATGGGGTGTTGAGTGGGGGTAGTTTCTGCACATCGGAGATCTCCTCACGGATTGTATCATGATATGATTACATCATAGCCTCTCCTCTGTCTCTAAACCATAATTGAACTACATTTCCCATGCATCTTTGGGATTGGAGTGAATGTGGGAGGGTACACTAGGCTTGTACATGTAAATGTGAGCAAGCCCACTTCAACATAAATCATGCCCCTCATTCTGCAGGCAGCAAGCCATACTAGTCAGTAACACACAGCATTTCTGTGCTCTCCCCCTCCACGCACAAGGAGATAAACGTATTGCACTTACTTTCTTTATGTAATAATTACTGAACTATAGACACATCCCATAATGATATATTATACACACTGTACTCTGCTATAATTCGGTATTGGAAATATTCCTCCTCATGCAGCTTTGAGATCTTTCTAACAGCAATCAGTGCTGGTATGGTGTATGTGAGTACATCCCTAGGCACACCACAGACAGACCCGGGCCATGCTGTTTTACATCGGCATGTGGCACAAGTAAATGTTGGCATGAGAAAAAAAAAAATAGTGCAGCGCTAACTTATTAATTAATAACACAATAATGGTGGAACCCTCTAATTTATGGAAATCTCTATAAACTTCAATATTACCACAATTCCAGTCTCTGTGATATGTAACATCACATATAATACACATCACACTGAAAATAAGACATACAAAATGACTGCAAACTTTTCCTACGGATATTTGGCAGTGGACGGTGTCAGTAAAGCAGTGGACGGTCTCCTCTGCTTATCAGTGCAGCCTATCAGTGCCCATATGTGTAGCCTCATCAGTGCCCATAAATGCAGCATATCAGTGCTGCCCTATCAGTGCAGCTTTTCAGTGCCAATAAGTGCAGCCTTAGTGCCCATTAGTGCAGTTTATCCATGCAGCCTCATCAGTGCTGCAGTTTATCAGTGCCCATAAGTGTGGTCTCATCTGTGCTCACCAGTGCAGCTTATCAGTGCCCACCAGTGCAGCTTATTAGTGTGGTCTCACCAGTGTAGCTTATCAGTCCCCATCAGTGCAGTCTCACCAGTGTCCACCAGTGCAACTTATCAGTGCTCATCAGTGCAGCTTATCCGTGCCCATCAGTGCAGTCTCACCAGTGCCCACCAGTGCAGCTTATCAGTGCCCATCAGTGAGGTCTCACCAGTGTCCACCAGTGCAGCTTATCAGTGCCCATCAGTGCAGCTTATCAGTGCAGTCTCACCAGTGCCCACCAGTGCAGCCTATCAGTGCCCATCAGTGCAATCTCACCAGTGCCCCCCAGTGCAGCTTATCAGTGCCCATCAGTACAGTCTCACCAGTGCCCATCAGTGCGGTCTCACCAGTGCCCACCAGTGCAGCTTATCAGTGCCCACCAGGGCAGTTTATCAGTGCCCATCAGTGCAGTCTCACCAGTGCGCACCAGTGCAGCTTATCAGTGTGGTCTTACCAGTGCAGCTTATCAGTGTCCATCAGTGTGGTCTCACCAGTGCTCACCAGTGCAGCTTATCAGTGTCCATCAGTGTGGTCTCACCAGTGCCCATCAGTACCGCCTATCAGTGCCCATCAGTGCTGCTTATCAGTGCCAATCAATTCTACATATTAGTGGGTCCTCATCAGTGCCCATCAATGCCACCTTATCAGTGCCAACTCAGTGCCCATCACTGCCGCCTCATCAGTGTCCATCAGTGCAGCCTCATGTGTGCCCGTCAGTGCAAGAGAAAACAACATTTTATAACAGAAACAAAGAAAACTTTTTTTTCTGTCCTTTTTAGTTTGTTTAAAAAAAATAAAAACCCCAATGGTGATCAAATACCACCAAAAGAAAGCTCTATTTGTGGGAAGAAAATGATAAAAATTTAGTTTGAGTACAGCGTTGTCAGTGCAACTGTCATTCAAAGTGAAAGCTGAAAATTGTCCTAGGCAGGAAGAGAAGAAAAGTGCCCTGTATTGAAGTGATTAAGAAACACAGCTTGGCCACCTCCTTTCCTCTGACGTGTGATTGGACAGGGAAAGATCTGCAACAGATTGATAAGGTCATCTCTCTGCTCTGAACTCTTTTCAGCACATGTGATGCCTGATTGGCATCTATTGCTGCCCCTTTAGTTTCCAGGATGATTACAGGATTTCAAGTGGCAAAAATGTGAATAAATTAAGGTATTTTTAATAGTTGCATTTAAAAATGTATGTTTTAATACATCTTTAAGTTAATATATATATACATATATATATATATATATATATATATATATATGCCATTTGAAAGCTTAATTTCCAGGACAATGTAACTGCTTTCAAAGCAATGTGATGGCAAGTTTCTGCTACAGTAAATCCAGAATGCTGCCACTCTGAGTCCCAGAAGCCTCTTGATTGCCGTCTCCTGAGTGACAGAAGGGCCACAAATAATACTGTGGTAGATTGTGCAGTTAGAGTATTCTGTAACAGGAGTAGTTGAAGGAGCGACAAGCTGTTAAGCTGACATAGCATACACATCATATTATCCTCCTAACGGAATTAGTGCTATGAGAGGGGGGAGTTCTCAAAGGAATCCCAGCATATTGTTTTATCAGCACAATGCAGTCCTGGGTTCTCTACAAGGAAATGATTATTCATTTTCGTGAATACTTCATTGAGCTACCACTGTAGAAGTGTTTGCACATTATTTTAACAATTTTTGATTTTTTTATGAGTATTTTAATGCACAGATCTGCATGCACTCCCTCAAGTAAATATCAGACAATTTAATCAGTAGAGTTGGACAAACAATTCGAGCCAAGCAAAAGTTTGGCCCAAACATCGCCTGTTCTCTCGCTCGGCGAACACCCGAATTTGTGGGGCTATTGGCGGGATGTTCGCCTGCCAAGAGCCCCACAAAGCTTTGCCCAATCAGGGCCCAGTGAATAGCTGATTGTTAAGGTGCGGGCCAGGAAGCCAGCTGCTCTGTCCTTAACAACGGATGAGTCATCAGCTGTCAACAGGCTTCCCCGCAGACAGCTGAATAAAAAAAAAGCATTTCCGGCAACAAAAAAAAGTGAAAAGAAATGGCAAGCCCCCCCCCCCCCAAAATCCACACTAGGCCCTTATCCGAGCATGGAGCCTGGCAGGACAGGAAAGGGGGGGGCGATTGAGATCCCACCTCCTGAACCATACCAGGCCACATATACTGCCCCCCCTATGTGAATGAGTATGGGGTACCCCTAACCACTGGCCAAAAGAATGTTTGCAAGTGCAATTGCTCCAGAGCTTATTAAATGAGATGAAGCTTCACTTTGCAAAGAACACCGAATCGCATGCAAGGAAAATAAAAAAAACTGCATTTTGCTTGCACATGATTGAATGATAGAAGTCAGCAGAACTTCTGCTAATTTACTGCTCTTCCAGAGTGAAACTGCACTTTGAAAAGTGCACAGTCTATTTGCCTTTAGTAAATCAACCCCACAATGAGATAGTATATACTCTTATTAGGCTTTTTGTGCTACTGCTCATTCAATCCTCTCAGCTAGACATGTGTGATTCATTTCATTACAAATCGAAATTCGGACAAAATTTTTGTTATTCGGAGATTCGGATGTACCTGAATTTACGAATCACAATAGTAACAAATTTCAACAAATTCAAAATAAATTTTAACAAAAACAATTCATTTATATTCATTTGTTTCATTTGTTTTCAACTAAACTAAACTAAAAATTCAATAATATGTGCCAAACTCTGTCAAAGCCAAAGTCGCATGAAAGTTGCCTTGAAGTCACAAGCAAGTTGCGATGCAAAGCTGCACTGGAAGTTGCACGACTTTGAGGATCCCAGCAGTGTGAACCGAGCTTTAATGTTTTAAGCACCCGAATTGACATAACAAATTAATCTTTCAAATCATTCTAACATAACGAACATGATGAAACAAAATGATTGACTTTACTAATTAATCTGAAACGAAACCAATGTTTTCGTCATGCGTGTCTCTACTTCCAGCCTGGCCAGCAAGGCTTAACCTGACAGACGCGTCAACTGCTCTATCCACAGTAATGAACTGGAATGCATAGCTGGCAGGGACTAAAGGTGGCCATACAATAGTTGGATCGAAATGCGGCCGTTTGTGTGGCCTCTCCTGAGCACACAGGCTTGTGTTGGAAGATTTTTCTCCATCAGTGGCTTTAGCCATTGGGCTGCAGCTACGGATTGGTGTTTTCTTTTTTTTTGTTTCATATATATGTATCAAAGTATTATAAATAGGCATACAACTTCAATGTTAAAAACTGTCATTATAAAGATAATCATAGTACAGAAAAGAGTGCAGTGAGTATAGGGAGTACATATTATCAAACCCATGTCAGTATAGCATCATCAAATTAACTGTTACAGTAATTATACATGTAAGAAGAAAAAGAAAAAGTATATACAGTATGTAAGAACCCCCTGAGTCGACATATCCTTTACTAATATTTAATGGATGAAAACTTGCAAGCCGGGGGTTCAGCCCATCTGGAGGTAGCATAGATTGGGAAAATAAGAGAAGTTGGCTTAGGAGAAAAACAGAGATAAGGTAGAAGAAGAAAACAAAAAAAAGGGGGGGGGGGGAAGGGGGTCTTGAAATGGAAATAGAGAGAGGAAAAGTAATGAAGAAGGGGAGGGAGAGAAGGAATAAGCCCCTCCCCCAAACCACTATGCTGACAAGGTCTATTAGCAATAGCCGCAATGGCTTAAATCACCAAATTTTAAACCGACTTTACTACCATGGAAAGTTTAGGAGCCTTTACCGGTAAATGTGCTGATCAGTGTATTCTGACAACACAGAGTCCCTGCCAGAATATAATCTCTAATCAGGGAGGATTCCTCTATCCACCTCAATTTTGTGGATGGAGGAATGCACAAATATGATCCATCTATGGCCATCCTTTGTTACAAGAAACATCAGCTACGCCCCCACAATTCTGGTCTTTCTTTCCACACCCTGAATATTTTGCAATATCTCATTGTTACCATTCTGTCATACACCAAGCTCTCGGTGTTGTAGGAAAGATTCAACAAGGCTTGCATTGATTTTTAATAAAGAAAATAATTTCTAAAAATATCTGTCCTTCAGAAAGTCACATGCTTGGTAAAGAGGTCCTGCGTGACTCCGAAGTGTTGCGATTTGCTGTAATGATGTGTTTGCTGAATAAAGCTTTGGACCCATTTTGGAGATCCAGGTGAGTTGGTGACATCTCTCTCCCCTCCCCCCTTCCGATAGTCAGAGCACGAAATGCGTCAGAGTGGAGATACTAATACGTTGACACATGTCTGTCATCCTACTGTATGTTGTATGAGTTTTTAAATGTTTTTACCTCTAATAAAATGCTACATAGTGAAGAAAATTTTGCATTGCTGCATCTATCCTACAACCCAAAAGAACTCATCAGATTTCAAAATGGCACCAGCTGGATACCGCAAGAGGTTGAAAACTTAGCAAGAGGGTGGTAAGTCTGCAGACAATGTATGATAGCAGAATGCCAGAATGGAAGAGTAACATGTTGTGACTGAGTAAGATCATACAGCCCACAGAGTCAGAATTATTCTGAACATATGCTTAGCTTGTTTTTTAGTTAATACTTTTCTTCTGCTTTTTTCCATCAGCCTCATTTTTGCCTCTACCTTTCTGTCCTAAATTCCAGTACTGGCTTGTCACCTACCTTCAGCTGACCTTTTTTTTCTTCTCTCACATTGCCTATCATTCTGTCCACTCCACCGGCTCATTTCTAAGTTGGAGTAAATACAAATATGGGCTATACTGTATATATACTTGTGTTGCTAGATTCGTGGGTTTTCTGAAGTATTGGCCTGGTAACTAGAGTTGAGCGAACCCGAACTGTAAAGTTCGGGTTCGTACGGAACTTTGGGGTGTCCGTGACCCGGACATTTAAAAAAAAGTTTGGGTTCGAGTTCTGGGTTCGGGTATTTGATCACGCATGTTGAATAGCTGCAGGGCAGGCAATCAACAAGCGTGATTTTCCCTAGAAGCCATCACAGCCATGCCTACTAATGGCATGGCTGTGATTGGCCAGTGCATCATGTGACCCAGCCTCTATATGAGGCTGGAGTCACAGTTCTGCATGTCACATGCTCTCTGGGTAGTGTAGGGAGAGGATGCTGCCTGTGCTGTGAGGGACAGATTGCAGATAGATAGATAGGTAGGGATTACTACTACTGCTTTTAGGGACAGATTGCAGATAGATAGATAGATAGAGATTACTACTAATACTGCTTTTAGGGACAGATTGCAAATCTCATCCTGCATTACAGAAAGATCTGACTGGACTGGGTAGAGTCTACTGCTTAAAGGGACAGATTATTGTTCTAAAATCATTTCCTACTCCTATAGGGTCAGGTTCCTGCTGTTGCTGTTAGAGACAGATTATTGTTCTAAAATCATTTTGCAGCCCTCTAGCACTTTCCAGGACTCTTTTACAGTCATTTTTGTGCTGAAAAGTTCGGGTCCCCATTGAATTCAATGGGGTTCGGGATAAAGTTTGGGTCAAGTTCGGTACCGAACCCAGACTTTTTTCCGAAGTTCGGCCGAACCCGAACAGCCATGGGTTCGATCAACTCTACTGGTAACAAACCGGCAGAATAGGGCTGTGGGTAGACACTAGTATTCAGAGTGCTTGGTGACCCTTTTGCAGTAGTTGCTGACATCACTGCAGGAAAGGTCCTTTGGATGAACACTCCAGTTTTTGCTGACCTTTGGTTCATACATTTTTCTTTATTTAAAGGGATAATAGTACATTTGATTTTTAATTTCAGTCATCATATCATCATATTCATTACATTACAATTAAAATGCTTCAGGCTCAATGTTTTTTTATATATAAAATATATATAATATAATAAATTATATTAGATTTTACCCAAAGAGAGTTTTGTAATACACATGAAAGGCTTTCTCAAGTGTCAGCTTATTCTATTCAGTGTAATTAGGGGGCACAATAAAAAGATGTGGTGGAAGCAGTGCCATTACAAAAAAAATTGTGGAGGATCTTTTTTGAGCCTGGTTTTTTTTGTCATGGGCTCACTGAGATCAAAGAACAAGAGAACTAATGGCAGAAAAATGCATAAGGAATAAGAAAATTCATTGGAGGGAAGAACAGTAGTAAAGAGACAAGGGAAGAAAGAGAGACATACTGATATGGTGGACAAGAAACAGCCTCACCCACTTGAACGTGTTACAAGCCTCATAACATTTCATTCTAAGTGCCTAGGGATGGCCCAGGTCTTTCAGCAAACTAGCAATCCCATTGCTGCTGAAGGTTTTTAAATAGTAGATGTGTACCCATCTAAATAGGTTTGGTTTTCAGAGCTTTTGGTGGGGTAACCCATGCTTTCTTATCTCTGTGGCTCAGAAAGGTCAGTGCACTCTTGGAAGGGAGTAAACAGCAATATTAGTTTAAAGACTAAAACTAAAATGATGCCTTGTCCCAGGAACGAGTGCTCAACCACTCATGGATAGTTATAAATGATTTTGTTGGGGATAAATTAACAGCGTTGATGTAACATACAATAAACAATGATGGCAACCACAAAGGGGGGCTTTTGAGCTGAGGAAGAGAAAGGTCCCTCGAAATGCATCCTTTGACTACAGACACCAGGGGGACAACACCATCCATTGGCCATTGACATTTGGGAACGAGGAAGCCAAGGCACATTGCGTGAGCCGGACATTCCCAGTAGTTCCCCATCCAGCAGCCGGCAGCACAACAATCCAGACTCATCCATCCAGCTGCATGTGTGTGGGACTTGGTCGATACAACAGGCTCATCCTCCTCCTGTTTTCATATGTGCTCTTTTATTTACCTTTGTGAGTATACACTTTTTAATCAATTTAAATAAATATAAGCTGTCTCTCCTTCCCCTTATTTGTTAGATTAAAGAATTTGCCTATCAATTTCATTAAATACATTCATGAACAATTTATACACATACTGGCATTGGGTGTATTTTGCTAAGTGCATATTGTAAAATCTTCAGGCTAGTTGTATGCTAAGCATTCAATCATCATAGAATTTATGAATTATGAAGGAAAGGTAAATACATAAAGACATTGGGGGAGGGGGGTCAGTGCTGAAGACATTCCAAAAAGTATTTGTCTGCCAGAAATACATGTTAGTTTAAAATATCTTCTGATTGCTTTTGCCATAACATGCTCTCAGAAAGAGGCTTGCCGTGTGGTTATTGCAGATTTGGATCTTATAAGACAGCAAAAAGTGTCTTGGAGAAAATTCAGTGATTGTTTTGTACAAAACAATGCACAGAAAAGTAATGCAATTATTGTTTTAATGACCGGTCAACTGCAAGTATCTATCACATGTTTTTTTCCTTTTTTTGCCATTTTTGTGAGTGTTAGCCTCCACTACAAAATTACCTATCTACTGGATGTAGAGGACTAGGCTCAGCATTCAATGCTTCTGATAAAAACAATGGAAATATTCAAAAACAATTAATATAGTCAAATGTTAGTTTATGTTATCATTTATAATTGCTGTTATCACTTAAGTCTATGGTGCAAAAATAATTATTTAGTTGTGAAAAACGACAGAATATTCTAGGTTTAGACGTTATTGGTGTGCCGTTCGGAGAAAGACTCTCGTACAATACCGTTTTCGTTAGTCTTCTATAAAATTTGATTGTACATAAAGACCGTCTGTTTATGAAAAACCTTACAGAAGTCGTGACTGGGGGGAGGGGGTTACAGAAATACATAAATGGAAAGGAAGTATTAAGTATTTAAG
>BLSH010047373.1:1378504-1389853 GCA_018402905.1 Glandirana rugosa | reverse complement strand
GCCGAGGTGTCGTTGTGGGATTGGTCCGACTTGTACTACGACAGGAGGCCCTTTGCATTCCTGTCTCTCCCTGGGTTTTTTTAACTTCTAAAAAAGCAGGGGCGACGTCCGGCCTCTAGAGTTTTACCGCGACTGCGCCGGGAAGGAGTCAAGCTGCTGGCTATACTGTGTAGTTTCCTCCATGTTTTCCTCTATCTCGCTATGAGCTCCCGGTCCCTCACTCTGGTTCCCCACTTTCCTTCTCTGCTTGAGCGGGCTGTCAGACGGTGAGGCTGGTAGCGGGAAAACATCTCCTGCAAGCTCACCTTGTTGTTTGTGCTGCGACGGTGGGTCTCCCTCCTTCTCCATCTGGGATCCGTGTGCCGCGTCAGCGCCATTTTGAGATCTCCGGCCTGCAGCGGGGACGAAAAAATCTTCAATTTTTTTGGGTCCCTCTCTGTCCTTACGTTTCCCGGAGGACAGCATCATGTTCAGCCTGGTTAGGGTGTTGCTGTGGAGCCGAACGGGTGCTCGTTTAGTCGCTTTGAAGCCGCTTTAGCCGCCGAACAGCCGGAGCTCACTCCTCACACAACCATCCGCTCCCGATGCCGGCTCCGCCCCCCAAATTCAGAATTTTCAATTCCCCTGAAAATCAGAAGAAGAATGGGCAAAATGCATTAAAAGGTGAAATTATGTTTTTTTTTTTTTTTTATGACCTTTTAAGTGCCGCTAAGGGTTATGAGAGCTTCAGCTATCTTTGGACTTTGGATTTTAGGTTTATCATTTAAAGTGTTACTAAACCCAGGACCCTGCATTCACTATATCTGGTCTCCCACAGTGCACAGAACATGGAAATGCAAATATTTTAGTAAATATAAACTTCTAAATACCCTTTCTCATCAGCAGTATAAAGTAGTCTTGTAACCTCTATCAGTGGCTGGTTAAAGCTTGTAGGAAGAATTCTTATTCTCCCATGATTGTCCTATGAGGATGCAAGACTCCTGACCCTCTGTCTGGACAGTGCTGATTGGCCTTGTGCTGATCACATGCACTCTTCCAAAAAAAAAAACGCTCCAGCAAGGGGTTACCTGTGTTCCCTCAGTATGTTCTAACTGTGTGGGGGCTGGGCTGGCCGGGGCATGACAGATCTAACTGTTCCAGATTACAGGGAACAGCAGATCTGTGTCATGTCCCCTGACAGAATGGCGAACCGTCGTGTTGTGTTTACATCAGCGCATCCCCGTTTTGCCTCTGTAGAAGGAGACCGCAAATCACGCATGCGCGGCTGACGTACAATGAAGGCAGTTTGCACAGGAGAGCCGACCTGCCGCAGTACAACTGCGGCGGCTGGTCGGCAAGCAGTTAAAATATAAAATAATTTGATAAATGGATCGATCAACTCCACACAACTCACAGCAAATAATACATTGCAATATACCAAAGTCTAAAGCCACTTTTTGGATAGTTTTGGATAGAGTAAGACTTCTGTTTTTTTTTTTTTTTTGTTGTGTTCTATTCATTTTCAGTCCAGTTGACATTGGACACTAAGAGAATAAATAGGGGGAATCACTTCAGCTGATATAGACGGCAATAAAAACCTTACCACAATATATCCAGCAGCAGACCCTTGCATTTTCATAGTTGAAAGTGCACAGCTAATGGTGACACCATCATGGACTATTTGAAGAAAAAGCTAGCACTCAGCCAATGAGCATCAACATTTTAATGAAGTCATATTGCAAAAATAATGAGTGAATATGCAGAATATTCATAAACAAATGTGAAGCGCCTTAAATCTTAGACAGTATATATTTTCCTATAGTACTGTCCATATGCAATTAGATAGACAAATGAGGGGCCGCTGTGCTGCAAGACGAGCTCTTGTCATTTCATTTTTGTTTTAATAACCATTTAAGTAAGCAGGATGCAGGTAACAACCACCGTGAGAACTAGTGAGACATGTTATTGCATGCTTAAGCTGAATGTGCAGCCCGGGGGTAGGAGCTGGTAGTGACGTCATCCGTGGCCATCTTCGGAGACTGGGACGCCAGTCTAGCTGTCTGCACGAGAGCACTTTTGCCAGCACCTGGATCTAGGTGCTTTTTCATATGAGTGGAATGATTTTAATTTTGTTTGAATAAATTTGTATGCACAGAGAGCATTAGATCTGTTGTTCTTTGTATTTTGCACGGTTATACTTTGGAGAGCCAGCAGTCTAGACATCGGAAGATCATTGATAAGAGATAAGCTTTGTGACCTCTGGGAGGTCGAGTGGTTGAGGTGAGAGGCCATTTTTATTGGTGGCGGGCTGCACATTCACCTTAAGCATGGAATAACATGTCTCACTTGTTCTCGCGGTGGTTACTACCTGCATCTTGCTTAATTAAACGGTTATTGAAACGAAAATGAAATGACAAGGGCTCGTCTTGGAGCGCAGCGACCCCTCATTTGTCATCTAATTGCATATGGACTGCACTATAGGAAAATATATACTGTCTAAGATTTAAGGCGCTTCACATTTGTTTATGAATATACCTATTAAGGCGTATAAGAATTTTTGCCTGTTGAGTGTTAAGCTGCTTATTTCACCAAAAAATTGTTAAAGAGATCAGCGCTGAAGGCTTGTTTGTGATTTTATGAATATGCAGAATATACCATTATCCACCTAAATTGAAATCTAACAGGGGTTCTAACTAGAGATGTAAAATTTAAAGACATTCTGAAACTATGGGAAAAAATGTTTTTTCCCCAAAAAAATTGAGATTTTGGAAATTTAAAAAAAATTCCGTGTGGAGTAGTTTTACAAATTGAAAGTCATTTTGTTACATTGAGTAGGTGAAATGCAGTGCATATAAATGCTTGAAATAAGAGTACAGCTTATTCATTAAATAGCGTAAACTAGCTTTTTAAAATGTTATTTTCTGCTATGAATGGAATAACAAAGAGCTGACTACGTTCCTCTAGTGTCGTGCTAGCATGTAAAAAAATTGCAAAAACACCCAACGCCAAAAATAACTCTAACTTTAAGTACTAAATATTGCAAAACAATATTTCAAGCGTAAGTTCACTTTTGTTGAGAAAAAAACATTCCCCTCTGGGTTATCTATGTGCATTGCAAGGATTCTAACAAACTTTGTTGCAGATTCCTACCTTTTGTTATTCTTAAGAATCCCTGTTTGTTTATCTGTGCCTCTGTACTGTGTGGGTCTAATGGGAGGGTTTCATAATTACCAGTCAGGTGTGCAGCTGGAGAGAACTAATGAGGAAATCTACTGGGCCTGCATCCCTTTAGATGTGCCCCTATTAAAAGTATCTCTCCACAAATTAAATTTTTTTTGCAGGGGATGCCTGAAGTCTGATTTGTATCTTAGGCAGACTTCTGGGAAAATTGGTAAGCCAATCACACAAGCAGGAAATGATGTTTCTAGGGAGTGGTCAGTACACACTCTGTGTGCAGAACAACTCCAGGTAGCCATATTGCAATGCATTCTCAGAAAATTACAGCGGCTGCAGTTGAAAAGGAAAGGTAATTTTTAATAACTTGCAATTAGAATATGACTTGTATCGCAATTGTACATGTTATATTATTTTTTCTTTATTTGCTATTTTTTCCCACGGAAGTGGAGTTACCCTTTAAGGTCTTCATGTTATATAGTTGGAATACCATGTTATAGATATATTACTTATCATTGTAAAAGAACATATTCCACAATTCTTTTTTTTTTTTTGCCAATTTTTTACGGAACAAAGACATTTTGAAGCTATGTTTATTAATCATTAAAACATATCTAAAGCCCAAACTGTTTTTGTTTTGGTTAGATTATGAAAAGGTTAGAACTAGAGATGGGAAAAATTGTGAAAAAAAAAAATTTGTTTTTTTTTAAAGCCATTTTTTTGCACAATTTTTCCCATCTCTAGTTCTTACCTTTTCATAATCTAACCAAAACAAAACAGTTTGGGCTTTATATATGTTTTAATTATTAATAAATATAGATTTAAAACTGAAAAAAAGGCCAAACACAGATATAAATAACACACAGTATATAACTGCAATTGCAAATAAATAATATATTCAGATCCTTTAAGAAATAGAGAAAAGTTGGATTTGGCTTAAAAGCAAAATAAATTGAGCATGAAATGAGGTTTGCCTTGGAAGTTTCTCATACATTTAGCAGCAGACAGATAGAACAAAGAACAAAATCAATTAAAAATTATTTTCAACTCAACACCTTTCTATGGCTTCGACATGAATCTCTTTAATGCATCTGTTTACCAGGTTGTTGAGCGTTTCTCCTCTGAAATACCACTGAGCTGAGCTGTGTGCTGCTGCCCTCTCTGGTGATATTCCACGGATGAGACAACTGTAAATCTACTGTACGTTGTATTCAGCAGAACTTGAAATTATGGGAGAGGAAAATGCGATTGTATCCATCACCTCTAATAATTGCAGCAAAAAGAAGACAACTAAGATATCGATTGTGAGAATGGTAATATTTTCAAGACCACATTAACCTAAAAATTTAAACCCAATCACTTCAATCTCATATAAGGTTTCATTTGTTAATGTCATTTTAAAAGTAATTTTTTTTTTTTTTTAAATATGCAGCTTTTATTAAGAGAATATCAGAATATCTGCTGATCTTGCCATGAAGGTCTTGGCTCAGTCAGTTTCTGTTATTGGGTGATAGTGCTCTGTCCCTGTCTTAAGCCGACAATGCATGAATGAAAATTCAGTTTAGCAGGGACTAGTCGAATTTGATCCATGAATGGGCACTGTGGTCGTACAGAAGTCGATCTATCTATACAACCAGCCTGCCAGATTTTCCCCACTGAGGCTGGGTTCACACTGTTGTGTGGAGCAGCTCAGGGCAGGGGGTCCGGTGTGTCCCTGTTCACCTTTTCAGGTCTGAATTCGCCCCAAATTTTGGGCTGAATTCAGACCTGAAACAGACCAGAAGACGCACAGGACTCTTCTGCAAACCGCTCAGCAGCCATCCCGGAGCTGTGTGAACTGGCTCCACTGAGAGCCGGTCACAGTCTCCTGACATGTGAATTGGATGCGGGGAAGCCCACATCGCACCAGTATGAACCCAGCCTCAATCAGCATCGCCTGCTAAAGCCATGTTTTGGCGATCAGTATATTCTGATGATGGTGAAGTTTCCCCGCTGTCAGAATACAATAGCTCAGCGGGGAGGACTTGGGTCCATATTTTTCATATGACCCGCTTGGTGAATGAAAAAAACGGACCCATCTATGGCCTGCCTTACAGTTGTGCTCTGTGCTATCACTTTGTCACATGGCCCTCCAAAAGAACTCCCCATTTTATGACACGTTGTATAAATGTGATCTGTCACATACCTCCTAACCTTCTGGGATGGGAAAGAGGAACACCTAATAGAAAAAAAGTATGTAGGCAAGGAACACGCCCTACCACACCCCCAACATAAAATGATTGGTTAGACCAACAAATGCTTTTGAAATGTAAAATGTAACAATTTAGAAATTATATTAAAGGTTTATAGCTGTAAAACATGTTTTGCTAGATAAATAGTACATTTTTATACAGGTAAATGCATCGGACCAACATGAGGGACAAATGAGGATGGAGGGATGAAGAGACTTTGTTCCAAAAGAGGGACAGTGCCTCCAAATCTGGGATAGTTGGGGGCAATGCCTCTGATATCACGATTGGGAATCCTATTATGAGAAATGCCCTACAGCCATGGATGGAGTGCATAGCTCCCAACTGTCCCTGATTTTGAGGGACTCTCCCTGATATGGAACAATGCCCCTTTGTTCCTCTTTCCTCCTCATTTGTCCCTCATTTTGGTTTGATCTATATAGTTGTATATAAAGTGCACTTTTTATCTTTCAAAAAGTGTTTCCCAGTGCTAAACCTTTCATCCAATTTCTAAATTGCTGCATTTGTAAATTTCAGAAGCCAATATAAAGCAATAGTAGTGTTAAAAAAAACACTTGTGGGTTTAATTAATCTTTTTTTTTGTTTGGATAATTCTCCTTTAAGGGGGCGTGGCAGGGTGTGTGTCCCATGCTTTCTAAAAGGTGTCCCTCGTTCCCAATTTCAAAAAGGTATGGGAGTGTATGTAGACAGAAAGTGGCTGTAAAGAAGCTGTTGGAGATCACCAGAACTGAGTTGCCACAAAGGATGAAAAAAGTAAAAAAAACAAGTATTTAACCACTTCAGCCCCGGAAGGATTTGCCCCCTTCTTGACCAGCCCATTTTTTGCGATACGGTACTGTGTCACTTTAACTGACAATTGTGCTATAAACAAAAAAAGAGCAACAAATTAGTAAAAAAAAAACATTTTATTAAATAAATATCCAAAAAAAATATATAAAAAAACAAATGTATTCATCAGTTTAGGCCATTATGTTTTTTTCCACACATTTTTGGTAAAGAAAAAATCACAAATTGCATATATTGATTGATTTGCACAAAATTTATTGCGTCTTCAAAATACGGGATACATTTTTGGACTTTTATTTATTTTACTGGTAATGACGGTGATCTACGATTTTTAGTGGCACTGCGACATTGTGACAGACAAATCTAACCCCAAATTACACTTTTTGGGGACCAGTGACATTATTACATTGATCAGTGCTATAAAAATGCACTGATCAATATATAAATGACACTGGCAGGGAAGGGGTTAACACTAGGGGGCGATCAAGGGGTTAACTTTGTTCCCTGAGTATGTTCTAACTATAGGGGGGGTGGGCTGCCTAGGACATGACAGAGATCACTGTTCCCGATGACTGGGAACAGTAGATCTCTGTCATGTCCCCTGCAGAATGGGGATCCGGTGTGTTTACATTTGCAGATCCCTGTTCTGCCTCTGCACAGAGTGATCGTGGGTCGCCGGCAGACATGGAGTCTATGGGACCCATGGGCGCGCTCCCACGGCAGGCATGCGTGCCCGCAATCCCACATGCACAGACTGACGTACAGGTATGACGGTTCGCACAGGGGAGCCGACCTGCAGCAGTAAATGTACGTGAGCAGGTCGGCGAGTGGTTAAAATAAAAAAAATATGCATATTGCTTGAGAGCATTTTAACAAACTATGTCTTTTATTGACATTTTGGGGTTGATTTACTAAAGGCAAATAGATGGTGTACCTTGCAAAGTGCAGTTGCTCCAGAGCTTAGTAAATGAGATGAAGGTTCACGTTGCAAAGAATACCCAATCACATGAAAGGAAAATTAAAAAAAAAAAGCATTTGTGCTTGCACATGATTGGATGATGAAGTCAAAAGAACTGCTCATTTACTAAGCTCTGGAGCAACTGCACTTGCAGAGTGCAACTGCATTTTGCAAAGTGCACAGTCTATTTGCCTTTAGTAAATCAACCCCATTACTAGAGTTGAGCGAACCCGAACTGTAAAGTTCGGGTCCGTACCAAACTTTGGGGTGTCCGTGACCCAGACCCGAACCCGCACATTTGAAAAAAAGTTTGGGTTCAGGTATTTTATCCCGCCTGTTGAATAGCTGCAGGGCAGCCAATCAACAAACGTTTCACTGATTTGCCCTTAGAAGCCATCACAGCCATGCCTACTAATGGCATGGCTGTGATTGGCCAGTGCATCATGTGACCCAGCCTCTCTATAAGCTGGAGTCACATAGTGCTGCATGTCACATGCTCTCAGGCTAGTGTAGGGAGAGGATGCTGCCGGCGCTGTGAGGGACAGATTGCAGATATAATAACATCTCATCCTGCATTACAGAACAATCTGATTCTGGAATAGGTAGAGATTACTACTACTGCTTTGAGGGACAGATTGCACATCTCTTCCTGCATTACAGAACGATCTGATTCTGGACTAGGTAGAGTTTACTACTCCTGCTTTTAGGGACAGATTGCAGATCTAATAACATCTCATCCTGCATTACAGAACGATCTGATACCGAACTAGGTAGAGTCTACTGCTTTGAGGGACAGATTATTGTTCTAAAATCAACTCCTAGATCTATAAGGTCAGGTTCCTGCTGTTGTTGTAAGGGACAGATTATTATTCTAAAATCATCTCCTAGTGCTATAGGGAGAGGTTCCTGCTGTTGCTGTAAGGGACTGATTATTGTTCTAAAATCATTGCCTACTGCTATAGGGTCAGGTTCCTGCTGTTGCTGTAAGGGACAGATTATTGTTCTATAATCATCTCCTAGTTCTATAGGGAGAGGTTCCTGCTGGTGCTGTAAGGGACAGATTATTGTTCTAAAATCGTCTCCTAGCTCTATAGGGAGAGGTTCCTGCTGCTCCTGTAAGGGACAGATTATTGTTCTATAATCATCTCCTAGTTCTATATCACAGACAAGAGCAGCCGCCTGTCCACAGCCAATGTGGACAAGCTAACGTTTATTAAAATGAACCAGGCATGGATCCCACAAGACTTGCCTGTACCTTGTGCAGAATAGACATTTAGACTGGCCTCACACAGCCATTGGTATACTTGTTTTTTGAATATGCCTCAATATTTTGGGGGCTACCCCAATTAGAAAGAAAAACCAAACAAACAACAAAAAGTATTGGCTACCTCCTCCTCCTCCTCCACCACCACCGCCACTTCCACCTACACTGCCACGGTCACGGCCTAGTCAACCTCTAGGCTCCTACTCCACATTCACCCCCCCTTCCCATTTTTATTTTTTTTATTTTATTTTAAGTTATTTTCCCTATCCCCATTTTTTTGTAGGGCACTTGTCCTACTCTTACTCCCATTTTACTTTCTTTTGCAGCCCTCTAGAACTTTCCAGGACTTTTTTACAGCCATTTTTGTGCCGAAAAGTTTGGGTCCCCATTGCCTTCAATGGGATTCGGGGTCAAGTTCGGGTCAAGTTCGGTACCGAACCCGAACTTTTTCGCAAAGTTCGGCCGAACCCGCCAAACCCGAACATCCAGGTGTCCGCTCAACTCTACCCATTACATCTGCTTTAAAAGTGAATATATGAGCAGTCTAAAAACACAATGTAAAGCTGAATTTCAGGTATGTCATTTTTTGCATAGCTACGTCCAGCTTGGAACAATGTAAGTAAGTATGTGTCATACCTGTAAGATTCACCTGGAAGCTGGAAATCACTGTAGTAGGCACCAGAACTACAGTGATTGTCACTAGCGTCTGGGTCCTGTACTGATCAGTTGCAGTGTTGCCAACCACCTGTATTTTTACTGGCAGCCAGTAAAAAACAGGCAATTTTCTCCTGCCAGTAAATGCCAGTAAAAGGAAAAGGTTGCCAGTAAAAAATATGGCTGTGAAGCAAGGCTCAGTCTGGAGCCGGCCAATACCATCCGACTGCCTGCTACACTGTGTTCGGGTGGCTCTGGCAGAGGCGGTGCCTGAGAATGTCATGTGATGGCATGGTGCAAAGGAGTCAAGCAGAGCCTCGTGTGCGTGTCTGCGGTATGGGAGCAAGGCAGTCTGGGAGCGGGACTGTCAGTGCTGTTTACATTAGAGTGGACTGGAGGGACCACCTGGCTTGGAGAGAGACTGTCACTATGCCTCCTAAGTCCTGTCCCTGAGCTACTTACTAAATCAAAAATAAAATAAGAATTTTTTTTTTACCTTACTGTCTACCTTAAATCATATTGCTAATTGTATATTGTACTTGTTTGTACCTGAAATACTGAAATTTGCACTTAAAACTGTAATTTTGTAACTTTTGGAAATGGTAGTAAAAACTTGGCTGTGCCAGTAAAGTTTTAACGTTGTGTCAGTAAATTTCAATCTGGTAGGTTGGTAACACTGATCAGTTGCCCTACTGCTTAGTAAACAAAGGAGGTTGCTTTGATTGGACTCTCCACCTCGTCCAATTAGAGAATGCGTTGCATTCATTGAGAAAGTACAGTGTTCTCCATGCCAAGCGAGCAACCATTTGTATTCACTATGCAGCAGTAGCGGTGCCTTCCAGGGAGATCTTCCAGGTATGGCACATACATACTAATATGTGTAATGTAACTATGCAAAAATAACCATAACTGGAATTCAGCTTTAACTCATTTATGTACTGAATAAAAATCACCAAAGGGTAGATTTATAACGCAATCTAGGATGGAAAAAGACCTGGGGGTCCTAGTAGCAATGCCAAGCTGCTGCAAGCAAAGCAAATAGAATATTGGCATGCAATAAAAATAGATAAAACAATAATTCTCCCATTATACAAGATGCTGGTCCGGCCGCACCTTGAGTATGTTGTCCAATTCTGGGCACCAGTCCTCAGGAGGGATGTGATGGAACTGGAGAGGGTCCAGAGAAGGACAACAAAGCTAATAATGGGACTGGAGGATCTCAGCTATGAGGAAAGACTGCAAGCATTGAACCTTTTCTCTCTGGAGAGGAGGAGATGCTTGAGAGGGGGATATGATTCCAATGTACAAATACCGTACTGGTGATCCCACTATAGGGAAAAAGCTTTTCCGTGAAAGGGAAGTTAAAAAGACCCGTGGCCATTCGCTAAAATTAGAAGAGAAGTGGTTTAACCTTAAACGGCGTAGAGGGTTCTTTACTGTAAGAGCGGTAAGGATGTGGAATTCTCTTCCACAAGCAGTGGTTTCAGCGGGGAGCATTGATAATTTCAAAAAATTATTAGATGGACACCTAAGGGACCAAAACATACAGGGCCACATTAACATAGCACACATATAGGTTGGACTGGATGGACTGTGTCTTTTTTCAACCTCTCAACTATGTAACTATGTAGTGGTGTAGCTGTATAGCAGCCATACCACATTTTTTTTCAGCATAGTCACAAAGCATAGCTGATTGATTTACTAATGTATTCTGGGCATGCAGCATGTAGCAAGGGAACAGGAAATCCACACCCCTGAAGTATCAGACTTGAATCAATCTGCTTTTAGCAACAGGTTCACTTTAACGTGCAATAGGTATGTATTGTGAACTTTGCCAGGCGGAGAATTCCTTTTTAAAGCAACTCTGTCATTTAAAATGAAATAAAAGGAACAGAAGTCCCAAAGTGCTTACTTCTCTGATGATGAGTCCAAAGTGTCTTCAAGCTCTAAAGCCTACAGCAAAGTCTTCACACCCAAAACTGTACCGGTTGTGTCTAGAGTTGAGCGAACTTCTAGAAGTCCGAGTTCTGCTGGTTCGGCCGAACTTCGGGACAAAGTCCGGGTTCGGGTCTGGACAGAACCCGAACTTTGGCCGGGACCCCGAACCCCATTGAAATCAATGGAGACCCGGACTTTTAGGTACAAAAAATGTTGTAAAATAGTCCTGGAAGGTCCTAGAGGTCTGCAAAAGGAAGGAAATGTGAGGGGTAAAGAAACATCCAGTGGACAGGGTGGGAATGGGTGTAAAGGAAGGAAAACGTCTGGAGATCCTGGAAGGTCCTGAT